>OMKX01113539.1:0-24288 GCA_900302425.1 Brosme brosme | reverse complement strand
TGGTGAATACCAAAAGCCGACGTGAAAATTGCACATGAACGCCCCCTCACGTCGTAATTTCCACTGGAGAGCTCGTAGAATATTTTGATACACGAGTTGCCGAGATGAGATAACCTTTGACCTTTTCAACATGGCAGTTGCACGTCGGTGACAAGAATAGCTGTGTTCGAAATCGTTCCCTATCATGGATGTAGTGCACTAATTAGGGTGCACGCCATTTTGTAGGGTGTTCGAATTCTCAGTGGTTAATTTCATTCACTATATAGTGGACATAATGTACCCAAAATTTGAGTGAACATACGATGTTCCCTACATGTTACTCCCGTATACCACAATGCAATGCGGTCGTGTTTTTCCGGAGGAGAAGAAGAAGCCGAATAACCGCGAAAACGAAAAACAATTTATTTGGGATTTAACATAGAAAATGTAACATTCAAAATTAATAAAAAACCTTGACCAAGAAAATGTAACATTCAACATCAATACAACCTCCAGCTTTCCTCGTGAGTGACCGGTTTGTTTACATGTTGTGGGCGCATTTACTGACGCAAATGACGTTTAGAAATGTTCAGCGTAGTGTCCGAATTCTCGTTCCCTATTCCCTATATAGTGCACTTTATCATGTACACTATATAGGGAATAGGGAACGAGTGTATAGGGAACGATTTCGAACACAGCTATTGATCTTGGCCGCTCGGCCATTGTGGACACAACACCGTGTGTTTTATTCGCTGTACTACCAATACCCATGCCAAGTTGTGCATGTGCACGAACAGAAACCATCAAAGACCATACAGCTCTATTAGAACCAAATGTATCCTTTTCAAGCTCATATATTGCAATATGTTCTGTGCCTGAACCTTTAACAGCGCGAAAACAGCTTGAAACAGCTTTTCACCTCACAACATAATTTGCTAGGTTATCTAATTTTTCCAACATTTTTAAATTGACATTGGTAGCGACATGTCCATACTGTCCAGCCCTAAACCTATGCCAATGGTTTGAACCCTAAAGACCTAATGTATTGATCTGATAATTCAATAGTGATCTACATCTGGTGTTCTACTTGAACACCAAGCAAAAGCAGTGTTTCCCACCTTTTCATTGTAGAGCTGCACGTAACACATTGGTTCCTCTCGCTCTCTCTCACACTGGCAGCGGACCGTCTGCTCTGCGTGTCTCTGAATCAGAACATGATCATGCGTGGGATGATGATTGTTGTAGGCTTTACCCCGCTTACATAAAATAAACATGTCAAGTCCATTTTATTTAGTAAACTTAAGTAAAATGCATGTATTTTTCCCAAGTATACTTTATGTAGTAAGTTTAATATATATGTACTAGCTGTTTACTTGTAAGTGTACTTTTTCAATACTTCTTTGGAGTACATTTTTAGTTTATAAACGTATATGCAGCAAAGACCATGCTACACGCCCAACCCGGTATCACGCGATTTCGTGCTCATGCGCACGAACGTTAATCTATTGAATCGTGTTCCAGCACGAAATCGCGTGATACCGGGTTGACACGCCACCTAGGTGACTTCTTTAGGGCTGCTCCAGAAAAAGGGTGGTGGTGTTAAATCCGGTTTATTGGTACAGGTCTGATACTGAACATCAACAGTGCTTTGCTGCCATCCAGGAGATCTTACCGAGTGTGTGTGGAGACGGCTGGTTTAACCTGTGCACACTGATTACTCCATGTGCAACAGGTGTGCAGCCTCACCAGCCCCAGAGTCCAATCAGACTCCGCCAGGTGAGGCTGCTTAAACCAGCCATCACCCACACACACTCCCACAGTATACTTTGAAGTATTGACTTTAAACCTTGAGTACACAACACGATTGCGTCCAAGTTTTATTTTGTACTGCAACTATACTATGAAATATACCACTAAGTGTAGTATACTTATAGTATACTGTTGGTTTACTAGTGATATACTTACACAGTATACTCTCAGTGAATTAATAGAGAATAGTTTTCCTTAAATTAACTTAACTTCATACTTACATTTGACAATTTACAGTATACTACTAGGTTACTATTTAGGTACATTTTTTTTAAACTTGAAATATACCCCTAACTGTGCTTTAAGGAGCGTTTAAATGAACCCATATGTACATTACCAAGGATTTAGAACATATTTGTTTGCTTTATAAATAAAAAATAAATATTGTATTGGATGCTGAAATGGACGTATAACCTTAAACATTTAAGTTTATAAGTTTGTATGTAAAGCATACCCTGGAGTACTACCTCAAGAGTAAGCACAATAATCGACCTAATAAAGATGTCACTTACATTTTCCTATCATAAATAAAGAGAATATACAAGTACAACCTAATTAGTTAACTTGACAGGTCCAAATTGTGTGTTCGATCTACTCATCTTCGACAATATTGTGAGTTCAATCTATCTCTGGATTTTCAGAGAGGTGGCTACTCTCACGCCATGAAAGCGGAATGGATTCATTTGGAGACATGACTGAGGTGATTGTCTCCAAGACGGTTAGACTTGGTTCTCACAACCTCGATTTTTTTGTAGATTCTTATTCGCACAGCCTAAATTCTTTGAGGTAGTATATTGTAGCTCATGAAATTGCTGATTATTTGCTGGTTTCCGGATTGATCGACAATTTAGTTGGGAAAATAATAATTTAGCGTATGAAACTGAAATATGCATACATTTGCTAGCTACAAAATCTGAAAAACAAGCTAGCTAACTATGGGAGCGTGTCTATGTTCCCCGGTCCGGCATAAGCTTATGTCATGCAATTTGGCAATTATGGAAATTATGGTGGAAAAAATAAGCCCTTTTTAAGGACCCGTTAAGGAATTGCGGGGAACATAGGACCCTTTTTGGGGAAAACGGGGAACATAGGACCCGGGGGGGGCATAGGGGTGACCCCCTAACTATATGCTCTCATAGCTGATAAGCCAAGATTGTGTGTGTATGTGTCAATGCTTCGTGTCCATAAACGATTTAATGGTAACATTTGAGGACAGGATGACCAGCAGCTCATAGGAGGAGAAAGGAGGGATGAGGACGAGCTTTTAAGTTGTATGGTGTGCTACTAGCTAGCTAGCTAACTAGGAGCCATACTTGTACAGCTAGCTACATCATAAGATAGCAGGTAGTGTAGATCTGTGCTTAATTATTATAGTTGTGTTTTAAATGAACAATTCCCTGTTTGGAGTAATATGAATAAATAAGATGAGCTCCACGAGTGACATCCAGGTAATGGACTATCACAGATAGCTCACAAGTATAGGACAACTGAATATTTAAATGGCTATTCATGCTCAAAGTGTACTTGGATCACAGTTCCATTTGATATTTCACTCATACCATCACCATGTGATAGGCTTGTAGATATAATTGTAAAATTAGTTTATCAGTGAACTATTAAAATGGTAAGCTACATGAAAAGATTACTTAGGAAACAATTTGACGGTATAGAATTTGATTTGTATTATTTTGTGTGCATTCTACATGGAGCAGCCGGAATTGGAGAGAGGCCGGGGTTTAAGAGCAGGTCAGCCAGGCAGAGCATCAAAGGCCAAATCAACCTGAGCCAGGATGTATCATTCAGCAGCTGCCTGCGAATAAGGTGCTTCATTTCCAGGATAGATGGTACAAGGGCTATCCATGACTGCACTAATGTCCTAAAGTGAGATGCATACTTTGTTTATATTAAAAAAACTAAAAATCTAAAAATCAGCTAAGTCCCCTTGCCAAAAGTCTAGAACAGTCTTTTGTAACAGCAGGATTTCGGAACTGGAAAAAATAACAATGACATAAATTATGTCAAGCGCACAACGTGGCCATAACAACGCACACACATCAGGCAAAGTCAATTGACACACAATTGTATTTATATTATTATATACTATAATTATATTATTGCCCGTCTATTTGTCTGTACACCCCTCTTTATAATCTCACCTCCCCAGTCTGACTATCCTCCATCTTCTGTCACTGCACAGACCCTCTGACAACTTCTCTAATTAGTACATTATGTTCCCAAAAGTCACCAGAAATGAGCATTTAAGTGCTTTATTAAAAAAAAAAAAGTTGAATTTGAATTTCTGTGTCCCCCCATATTCAAAATCAGATAAATTGAAGGTGGCCCCGGCGCTGGTGTTTAACGTATATATATTTATGTTTACGTCCGTGACATTACAACACTGAAACGCAAGGGGCGCTGCCGCGCTCCACTCTCACGCTTTTCTCAGAGCATTAATAAAGGCCAAATAGGCTACCTAAACTACAATACCAACAACAGACATGATATCTGCCGTTCCAAAGCTAGCATAAACAATGGCCAAAAAAGAAAAGTTAATTACAATTAATATCGACAATTTCAAGAAAAAATTTCAACAGAATGTTTATTCTGTGAATTCAAACGAAAGCCAATGTGTCTCGTATGTTAAGAGTCATTGGCAGTTTTCAAAAAGTATAGCCTTCGGAGGCATTTCGAAACGAGGCATGAGCATTTTGGCGACATGGAACAGCGGCTGCAAAAAGTAAAATAATTAAAATGCAACCTTCAACAACAGCAAAACATGTTTACTCGCATCGACAGTCAGGGCTAGGGAGCTGTGAAGGCATGTAGAATAGCGGAGGATATAGCAGGAGCAGGCAAGCCGTTCACAGAGGGAGAGTTTATTACAAATTGCATTGAAAGGTATGTGATGTTGTAGTCCCCGACAAAAAGAAGGCATTATGACAAGGAGGTTTGAGGCCCAATGGGGATGATCGGTCAGCCAGGTCCTCCACCAGGTGGAGTGCCAATCTGAATGTACAGGATTAGCACCATCAACACTCTCCTCTTGCTGACAACATGCAAGAGACTCATCTACTGATGGCGAAGACGTTTGAGTAATTTGGACTACTTCAGCTTTAAAATCCATCTGGTTGAACACTAGATGTGCAAAGTTTGTCCATGACTTCAAATGTTTTGGTACGGGTGTGTGAATGTGTTTGGTTCCATATTCCCTGCAGCAACTGTAGCAAAAAAGTGAGTGTATGAGTTTCTAAATGTGTGATTTGTAGAACAGGATTTGTGCACCTGCAATGAAGAATTTGAGAAGGTGTAACTGTTGTGGTGTTTGTGGGAGAGAAAAAAGATTCTACAAGTTTGCAACTCCTAAAGCATTTTTCTCTGTGATTTCACATTTTGTGATACACATGTGTGACTTTATATTTTTATTTTCTAGAAATTAAAATTCCGCTGTCACAGGTGCTCAGTTGTTTAGCTCCAATAATACCTTCATACACTTGCTTCGAATTTTGAAATTACTTGAGGTCAGTAACGTATCGACCTTCGATGAGGTAGCTTCATGCGGGTAAAAATAGCAAACTTTCTTAAATAAACAATGGATATGATAAAATCAGCAAATGAGATTTGAATGGCACGTTTGATGTTTGCTTATGTATAACGTCTTGTTACAGTAACGTACTAGGGGGGTTGAGTTTGCTAGCATTATTGTTACCTATGCTCAAGCTGTCAAAGAGCGCTCCGCTATAGGTACTATATGTTTTTTCATAATTGAATAAACACAAGTGGATTGTGCATACAGTTCAAGTTTGTAATTGAATGGGCCAACGTTTTTATTGGTGAACTTCCAACTGAAATCACCTGAAGCTCCAATGACAACACATATTGTCATCCAAATGGCATCTTTCTTTAGATTGTCCTTTCTCTACCTCGTCGATCAACCGCATCTCGTCCTTGATCGCAAATTTAAACTAGCGAGAAGATACAAAGTACACAAGAGGTGCATAGTCTGCGGAGGGACACAGGGTTGGTGAGGTCGGGAGAGGAACACATTTATTTTTTGCAGGGGCCCCTATATAACTATAGTTATTTCATTGTATATGATATGGGGGTGCATCATGATCTCTAAGGTGGGATAAAGATATTTATTAGCAAATTTGACAAGAGGGCATTTTCCCCCCTGCAATATGACACTACAACTACTTATCTATTCATTTAAAAAAACATTGACATACATACATATGTACTTTCTTTCAAAAAACATCTGTATATTCATAGAGGGACGCGTCGACGCGCATACAAATAGACTTCAAGTCTACTTTAGCATCTATTTTAGCGTCTATTTTAGCATCTAGCAGGGGGGTTTCTCTGGCTGATGTTAACGTTAGTCTTGTCTCCGTTCTGAAACGTTAGGCCTTTCTCTGTGTTAACCTTAATGTAAATTGTTTGATCATCTCATTTCAGCATAATACCACCAAAACATGCATTAAAATAATCATCACAGGACATAACAAGTATTTGTTTTAAGGTGGAACATTAGTGTAATGCTGCATTTAAGACAACTCGGTACTCGGAAAAAAACCACCTCCGACTTGTTAAAAATGAATCAACCAGCCCGACTCCCCGACTCAACCAGCGCACCTCCGTGTGGTATCGCACGTCCTTGTGCACAGTTGTCCTCTAAAAAGAACGAATAAAGTTAACCGTTTGGGTTCCAACTGTCATTACATGTCCCATGCCCAACACCTTTCCACAGAGCGCTTCTTGGTGGATGATGCAGAGGTAGGCTGTCAAGTTTTCTCCCGTGTGCCCCATCTTCTCTCGAACCAAACCGACCAAACCACGGAGCTCCCCGCACATCGCGTTGATGCACCGCTCCACTTGTGTGAAAATGTCCTGTGCAGTAGTTGTCCCGTGAATCGCTTTTAAAGTTCCTCAGTGATGGAAAACTGAGCATCCACCCCCCTGGATGAATATGGAAAGCTGGGCAGTGTCCATTCTGTCTGCAGCCAACGAATATGAAACAAATTCCTTGGCTCAACCACCGACTAGCCACGGTATTTCGGGAGAGGCTGATATTCGCATTATGAGGGTAGAGGAGGAGACGGGACTGACTGGGGTTCCCAGGCCCGGCACTGGAATCATCTAAAACGAATGGTGAGATAATTCTGAACATTTTTTGACATTAAAAGTCAAAAGTTTAATATTTGGTGAAGAAGAATTTTATTGTAACGACTGGGATTGTGAGACGGATACTATTCAAAGATGTCCGGGACGTCTAAAACGTACAAGGTACGATACAATTGTACAGGGTACGAGTCGTACAGGGTACAATAGAATCTCAGAAGAAACACAACCTTTATGGTGTTTATTGGGTGACTAATTTGCCACCTGGATCTCATTCTTTTTTAATATCCATTTATTTTTGCCATTTTGTGCAAAAGTGATCATGTCAAAACGCAGACTTTGGTAAAGTCTTATATCCACTAATACGAGATTTCAAAACTCTAGAAGTCCCCTTTACTGGGTGCATCATTCACAGGCAGTTCAAAGTGTAGTGCAGACAATCTGGGGGCCAACGGCATAGCTCTTCATCAGGGAAACACGACTGCGGGTTTTGCAAAGGGAAGAGTTGTGTTATTTAATTGCAGCGTTGTGACAAACACGAGGCTCACGTTAAACAGGCCACATGGTAAAAGCAATCATCATGCCTAGGGCACCCAAATGGCTAGCAGCGGCCCTGTGTGAAACGGTATCCTAGGAAATGTGTTACTTAACTGAGTCACTAGGGGGCCTTGTTGCTTTTTGATACAAAACCTGAGCTGAATTCAGCTTTTCTCCATTCAAACATTCTGCACTTTGAATGACAGCACTCAGGCTTGTTTGTTCTTGGAGGATAGGGTAACCATTGAGGTCTCTGCAGGTGGTGCAACACAGGAATCAGCTTCCATCAGAAGGCTGAATGCTTATTAATGCATTAACTTATGATTAATTATTAATTAAGGTAGCCTTTTTTAAAGTGCTACCTGTTATTCTAACATAACAAATACAAAGGTAGCCCTAATTCAAGATGTCATTTACAATTAATTGTAGTACATTTTCTTATTCATGAAAGCTAAAGACCTGCTGACAAAACTACCAGGCTACAGTCACCTCTTCCAGTGTTAAATGTGCCGCATGGAATTCATTTTATGCCCCTTCGCTCAACTTCCTTGAAGAAATTCCTGAGAATAAAACTTACTGGGATGAGTGATTAAGTATGAATCATGTCGAAATGTTGGTTGAATGGAAGTAAATGAATACAAACAAGGAGACAGACACATTTATAGTGCTGATAATCATGCTTTATTAAATCAATAATGAATATCACTCAAGGAGGTCACAAACATAGTTAATGCTACAATTCTAATTTAATCAAACCAAAGGGTGATCCCTGACCCCTCTCTCCTGGGGGAGGTGTAGCCGGTGAATAGGCTGTGGGGGTCCGTGGGCCCTGTTTACTGGGGAGTTCCTAAAGCTAACACACAAACACACTGAAGACCTCCAAGAGCCAGCTCGGACTCTGCAAACAAGCTCCAGCGTGAGCCTCTGTTAAGCCAGACGATGGTATGTCTGAGGTCTCGCTGGAGGTCGTTTGCCAGAAACAGAGCACAAAAAAATAAAACGATGCTCAGAAAGTGCAGGCCGCACGCACTCTGGGCATGTCATTCAAATGGTGGTATGACACGGTCAGTCTGAGCACAAGACCGGTTCCTGCTGCTTACATGAGGGTAATATGCAAACAGCACTCAGGGTCTTATGCTCGTGTTACAGTTCAAAGATACTGTAACATCACACGCAGAAGCGTGTGCATATTTGTCTCTGAATCTTGTTCATAACGTCAACAGGGAGCCTCTCTACCTGTTGAGGCAATCTTTAGACTTCAACTTATTGTTGAGGCACAGTGTTTTAGTTTCTTCGTTTCCATGGGTATTCGTTCCATTTGAAACTTTCTCCTTTGAAAACATTTTGTTGCATTTGTTTCAGTTAATATTGTCATAAATAACAATTCATTCATTTTTCATAACCGTTAAATTCGGCTATATACATTATGTACACGTCCCAGAAAAGTGGTTCAAAAATCCTAAGTCATAATTATCCAATATGGCACAGTTTATAACAACTTTAGACTTTAGTCTAGTTTGGCATAAATTAATGTCAAGTTTGGTATAAAAATAGTTCATATTTACAAGAACAGAAATCCAGGTCTTTATCAAGTAAGAATATTTGTGCTTATTCAATAAATAAAAGGCTGTGCAGGAGGGGAGGGAGGCAGAGTTTTACGGTGTTACATGGACCGGATGTGAACGTTAACAGCTGCAGAGTCGAAGCCAAACTCGTTGGAGAGCCTGAGGGTGTGGGCTCCGGCGTCCATCTCCTTCAGACCACAGATCTTCAGGGAGGTGTGCTGGTCGCAGCGCTCCACGTGTGTACCTGTGGTCCGTGTGTTGTTGGAGGGGGTCAGTCTCCTGGTTGAGGCCAGAGACACCTGCACATGGAGAGGTTGAACATCAGCTTAATGCTATGGTAAAGAATAGACATCATCTAAATAAGAAGCTGCAACTGAAACAACAACTCGAAGGACGATACCAGTCAGGGCATCTAACCATTGTTACCGTTGCTCCTGGCTTCAAGAAAACATCCATTACAAATATTATTCTGCAAAATTACTTTACAATTGTAAAACTGAATTTACAAATGTAAATAATGGCAATATCTCTCTTTCGTCTTTTGGAATCAATGTGCTTCGGTCAGCATGGAGTTGGGGACAGCATTACATGGAATCTGCATGCAAGTCCTTCACAAAATGTCTCATCACAAAGACCAAAATGCTATATTGCTGTTGTTTACAGATCATGGCAGGCGCATTCACACAAAATGCTCTTAGGTAGAATTGGTACAACAAATTCATTTAGGCAAATTGAGTGAAGCCAGCAGACAGTTATAATAGTTTCACCCATAGTGGTATTGTCCTTTAATTAATCACTAAATCAGGTTATGTCGAATCAGCCAGCAAACAATATATAACCACTGTAATAACGAGCGTACTAACCGTCTTGTCTTCCAGCCCCTTCTCAGGCGCAGACTCTCCTGCAGTCTCACAGGCTAGTTTGATGTCTTGCTTCTGAACCCTTTCAGAGGGAGTAGGGGACTTGGCGCTTTGCGGGGACTTGATTCGTGTGGGTGACTTGATTGGTTCAGGGGACTTGAGTCTTCGGGGTGACTTGATTGGCTCGGGGGACTTTGCGAGTGGAGATTTGGCCTCTGGTGAAACGACCCTAGGGGAAGCTACTATTTTCGCCTTTGTTTCATTCTTGCGGATGGTCAAGGTGAAATAGGCTTCCTGTTTACCTGCAGAATTCTCTACCAGCAGAGTGTAGCTGCCTTCATCAGACGTTTGAACAGAAGAAATCTCAAAGGTAGAGCTTTGCTGAGTAGAGGCGATGTGGTGCCGGGCAGAGGATCCTATCGCGACCCCTTCACGGAGCCAGGTAACAGAAGGTGTTGGATCACCATCAACATCACACTCAAATACGGCTAGGTCTCCCTCTTCCACAATGACGGATTGTGGTTTCTTCAAGATCTTGGGTGGAAGGCTAGGCTGCTCCTTTTTCTTCTCAACAACTGTGATGGTTTCCTGGACAGTTTCCTGGATAGTTTCCTGGACAGTTTCCTGAACGGTGGTCTTTGAAGAGGAGACATGGTACACCTCTGTCTTGGTCATCTCAGGGAGATGAACGGATGGTGGCTCCTCTTCCTTGGGAAATGAAGAGAAGGCATCGTGTCCTGTTCCAGATACATCCAGTGTGGCGTAGTCTGATGTCTCTCCTTTGGCATTCTTGCAGACAACACGGTAAGTACCCGCATCCTCCGTAACACACTCAATGATTTGGAGAGTCAGCACACCACTGTGGTTGCTCATGTGGTATTTCCCGCTCTGGTGAATTGGGTTTCCGTCATGGAACCACTTGATTTCAGCCTCAGGTTTGGCTTGGATGTTCAGGGTGAACTTGGTGTTAGAGCCGTAGGGTACGCGGTGTGAGCGCATCCTGATGGTGACACGTGGGGAGTGGTCCAGACTGAAGGGTGCCTGACTCACCACATCTACGGTCCGTTCCACTGACCTCCTCTCTGACCTCAGAGCCTGCTTCCTCACCTCGTACCGTGACAGGAAGTCGACTTTAGGAAAGGCAACATCTGATTTGGAAGCCCTCTCAGGGGTATGGGATCTCCTCTCAGGCTCAGGTGGAGGAAGCTTCTTGATTGGTTTAGTAATAAATGCAGAGGCTACAGAGGAGATGTACTCTGATTCCACTGCTTCAGAAACTTTAGAGGTAGTAACAGTTGTCTCCTTTCTGGAGACTCGTGTCTTTTCCTCAAACTCCATGTGTTTGAGCTGGCTTTTGTAGGAAGTGATTCTCTGATTGGTTTTGTGTGGGCGCAGCAGTTCCTGGTCCTCCTTCTCCTCATAAACCCTTTGCTTCTGTCTGGGAGCTCTGAAAGTTGCCATGTCGTGTCTCTGGCGCAGGTCCGTATAGCTTGGGCCCGCCTCATATTTAGATGGGATGCGATAAGAGTCATACCTCTTGACATCTTCCATCTCTTCGTCATCGCTGTAGGCTCTTCTAGGAGAGGAGGGGCGCAGGGATGACAGCTCAAACTCTATCGGGCTGAAGGTGGGGATAAGGCAAGAGCAGCTAACATCTAGTTCCTCCTCAAGAAGAAGCCTTTCCTCCTCAGTTCTCTTCATTGTCAGGTACTCATTCACAGGCAGCAGGAGCTCCTCATCAGAGAAGTCTCCCAGAGATCTTCTCCTGATCCTGTTGTACGCCTCCATCTCAGGGGATGGAGTGCGGTGCCTGGCAGGCCTGACCGTCTCCAGGTCGTCCTGGCTTACAGATGGGATGCGCCACTTATGCTTGTACTGGTCTTTAATTCTTGGCAACGGCACCTCGTAGAACTGATCCCACCTGGAGAGACGGATGCGCTTCAACCTCTTCTGCTGGATCTTGTCCATGGGCTCAGGGAACTCGTACTGATCACGCAGCTTCTTGTACCACTTCATGTCGGAGAGAGGCTTGAAGTGTTTGATCTCTACATCCTCTTCCTGGGCAGCCGGGTTGACGACACGAGGGGCCGGCACATCATATGGCATGCGCATCCTCTTCTCATCTGCCCTCTTTTTCTTTTCCTCTTTCTCCTTTTGTATCTCAGCCTCTGTCTTATCACCCTTCTTTGTTGTCACGGCAGGTTTGAACATGCTAGCTGCTTCTCTGACTGCCTGCATGGCCACAGGTGGCAGAGGCATCACATCAGTGCCAGATAGAATCTGAGACAGCCTCACCTTCTTATCCAAGGCCTCCTTCACAGCCAACTTCTTCTTGTCCTTCACACTCATCTCAAACTCCTTCTTTACATGACTGACGCGTTCCACCTTCAGGGTGGCTTGACAGCTAGCCGATCCAGCAGAATTGGTAGCAGTGACTCTGTACACCCCCGAGTCTTCAGGGAGAGTGTCTCTCACGTGCAGGATGAAGTAATCCAGGCCCTCGTGGACAACCTCAATAGACGGACCAAAAGCCAGTGGTGCGCCGTCCTTCTCCCACTTAAGGTCAGGCCGTCCAGAAACTCTGATCTCAAAGCGTGCATTCTGGCCCTCCCTGCAGTCAACGTTAGCAAGCAGGCGCTTGAACATGGGCCGCAGGGTGAGGTCTGCGGGCTTGGGACGTGGAACAACAGTTAGACGAGCCTTGCAGCTGTCATCCCCATACCTGTTACGAGCAACGACACTGTACTCCGCATCGTCCTCCACCTCCAGGCGGTGAACGATGAGCTGGTAAAGACCCTTGTCATTGATGAAGGTGTATTTCTTTTCATCACTCCCGGGGACAAGCTTCTGTCCAGATTTATGCCAGATGACGCGAGGCTCAGGGTGCACAGTGATAGTCACACCAAAGCGCAGGTCCTCTCCGATGTAGGCGGTGCGGTTGACCAGAGGCAGGGTAAATTCTGGAGGCTTCTGCAGCATCCTGGCAGTGTCAACTCTTCTCTTCACCCTCTTCACCACACGGCTGGTGAAGAATTCACGGTAAGATCTGACACTGTTGATGAAGAGCTCAGCATAGGCACTGTCCTCTCCATACTCGTTAACTATCTTGCATCTGTAAGTGCCATCATCGGACCTTATGACCTTGTTAATGGTGATTACAGCAAGGCCATCCTCATAGTCTATCTCATACTTATCTCCAGCTTCAAGCTGCCTGACACCACAGTACCAGGTCACCTCAGTGGTGCTGTCATAGTTTTCAATGTTGCATACGAACTTGACGTTGTCTCCTTCGTTGACAACAGAATGTCCAATCTGCCCTGCTACAGGGCCATGCTCGAACGGAGCGATCTTCACCTTGGCAACGAAGACTCCTCTCTGGGATCGGATGGAGCCGCCACTGGCCACGCGGGCAGCAGAGACCACCGTGTTCCACTCTTTCCTCACCATGGCCTGGTAGTATCTCTTATGCCTGCTGGTCTGCATCAGCCTGGTGCTCAGCTCCTCTGCTGGTCTCTTCAGCCAGGGATGCTCCAGGGCCTCCACGGCTCGCATACGGTGCTTGCGATCCTTGGTCATCAGGCGATCTGTGAAATCTAAAGACTCAACGCTGACCTGCTTAAAGGATTCATCGTCGTAGCTGTAGGCTGCGTTGGAGATGTTGTCGACCATCTGCTGGGTGGTTTCAGCAGTGAATGGATTCAAGCCACTGAGGAGCACGTAGGCCAGGACACCAACAGACCACATGTCCGTCACAGAGCTCACCATGTCGCACTGGTGAATCTCGGGAGCAGCGTACTCATATGTGGTATACTGAATCTTGATTTGTTCTCCGGGAGTCAGGTGTCTGGACTGGCCCAACTCAATGATCTTCACATTAGAGCTGGTTCTTGTTGTGTACACAATGTTCTCAGGCTTGATGTCAAAGCATCCATAGCTTTCATCATGCAGGAACTCAAGAGCTGAGCAGACCTGTCTGATGTAGTTGACAATCTCACGCTCATTAAGCTCAAAGTCGGCCATATTGAGGCGTTCGAAGATGTCAACACCGGAGATGAAGTCGTAGATCAACACCAGCTCCTCGGGACTGTCGAAGGACTCGTGGAGAAGGAGGAAGTTGGTGTGTTTGGCCACATTCAGAGTTGCAATTTCTTTCTTAACAATGGCCTGATCTGCGCCCCTCACTTTTACAAACTTCGCCATGTAGGTCCTCTTAGAGCTTGTTTCGATACAGCGGTGGACTATACCAAACTGACCTCTGCCAAGCTCCTCAGCTATCGCAAACTTGTTGTGCAAATTGCTGGCTCCGGAGTGGGGAGCTTTGCCCCTGGGCACGCGGTCTGTATCGTCAACCTCCCTGTCATACAGCAGAACTCTGGATTTGTCCTCCTTAGTCATGACTGAGCCGGTGGTGTCGGAAGGAGTGCTTTGTCCAAACTTATTTACGGCGATGGTTCTGAAATGGTAGCTGGTTCCTCCAAACAGGTCGGTGACAGTGTAGTGGGTGTCTCGGGCCTGGGCAACACGTTCCCACCTCTCCGCCGTGGTGGGACACTTCTCAATGATATAGCTGATGACCTTGCTGCCGCCATCGTTTGCCGGGGCCACCCAGTTGAGGGTCACAGAGTCCCGAGAGACATCAGTGGCTTTGATGTCACGCGGAGGATCCGGGACATCAGCCACATCCAGCTCAACCGTCTGCTGATCAATGCCAAAGCGATTCTTGGCACAGACAATGTAGAAACCTGCATCCTTCTTCTCCACTCCGTTGGGGAAGACCAGGGAGGTGAATGACCTTGTGACAATGACCTGGTAGTAGCCGTTGCTGTCAATCAGGTCCTGTCCCTTCTGCCAGGTGATAACAGGGTCTGGCTTGCCTCCGAAGGGAATCTTGATGTTAACCATCTCTCCACGCAGGGCAGGAATGGCTTCTTTATCCTTAAGGTTCTTTGGCAAGTGGATTTTGGCAGGAACTACAAATAAGATGATAAATTAGTTAATCACAGGATAGTATACGAGTTTACAAAGGTTATACATTTTAATATCTAGCAATGTGAGAGTAGTCTATTGTAGCTTACCCTCCACATCCAGTGACACTGTAGCACAGATGGAGCCTCCCTGGTTGGTGGCTCTGATCTGGTAGACGGTGGAGTCTTCCTCATCAGCTTCAGAGATGACCAGCTGGTGGTAGCCCCCCTTGAACTCCTGTATCTTGATCTTCTTTCCATCTGAGTGGATCTCCTTCCCGCGTCTGAACCATTTGATCACAGGTTTGGGCTGTCCGGTGAGCTTGCAAACCAGCGTGGCATTACTCTTGTGTTTGACACTCAGGTTTCTCAGCTCCTCCTTGAAGGCAGGTGCCCGGACGTCCACGGCCGTGGCGGGGACCATGGGAGCGGTCTCCTCGCTGTAGTCGCTCTGTCCACCTAGGTTCTCACAGTTCACACGGAAGATGTACTCCGTGCCCTCAGTGAGGCGCTTGACAGAGAACACCGTCTGTTTGATCTCGTCGCTGGTCACCGGTGTCCAGTCACCCTTCTTGTCCTTCTTCTCCAGGCTGTAGCTCTTGATCTTGGATCCTCCATCGCTGCTAGGAGGCTTCCATGAGAGCACACACGAGTCTCTGGTGATCCCAGAGACCACGGGCGACAGTGGCGGGGATGGTTTCTCTGTAGAAGAGGTGAAGGAATATTTATACACTTCTAAATCTTCATGTTGCAAAACATTTTAAATAGATAAAATATAATGAAATAATATCATCATATAACTGTTATTTAAAGTTATTAGTGAGTATAGTGAGATATTTACCCTCAGTTGACTGGTGAGGATATATATAATAAAAATACATCATGTATAATATATAACAATCATATATAACGTGTTGCTCACCCAATTGACTTTTGATGAGGATGGGTGCAGCCAGCTCCAGTGGCTCGCTGTTGCCATAGCGATTCTGAGCGTACACACGGAAGAAGTATCCCGCGCTGTCGACCAGGTTGGGAACACGGCAGGACGTGCCGTTGATGGAGGAGGACACCAGCTCCCAGGTGGACCCCTCCTTGTCCTCTCGCTTCTCCACAATGTAGTTGGTGATCATGGAGCCTCCGGTGTCCCGCGGAGCCTTCCAGCTGATGATCACAGAGTTCTTCAGCAGGGCGTCCAGGACGATGGGTCCCTCTGGGATGTCAGGCTTGTCTGCAATCACAGGGACAAACATCAGTATATACAACTTCAATACCAGTACTACTGCTTTAATACCAGTACATTCTATTAATAAATACAAAACACATCTTGTTGTACGCGGTATATTTTGATTGACATACCATAGATCTCCACGTTGAATGCAGTGTCGGCCCGTCCGAAGTGGTTGTGCAGTCGGATTCTGTACTTCCCTCCGTTGACTCTGCGCTGGACGTTCTTGATGACCAGGTGGGTGTAGTGCTCGGTGGTCTCGATGCTGATGTTGTCCGTGTTCTCCAGGGTCTTGGCCCCGTGGAGCCACATGATCTTGGGCTCAGGCCGTCCGATGTACACGGCGTGGATGCGCAGGGTGGTGCCCAGCCCGGCGTAGTAGGTGTCCTTCAGGGGATAGTCCGGGTGGAAGCTGGGAGCCGCCTCCAGGACCAGCGCCCCGGTGGTCTCTGCGTCCCCGGCGTCGTTTATGGCCTTGCAGGTGTACTCTCCCTCGTCTTCCTGCTGGTCGGTCATGATGGACACTGTGTGGTTGCGACCGTCGGAGCTCATCTCGTACTTGCGAGACTCCACCAACTCCTTGCCGGCGTGGTACCATTTGATCTCGGGCACGGGTCGGCCGATGATCTGGCACTTCATGACCGCTGGCTGGCCCAGCTTAGCCGTCACCTCATCCATTTCCTTCCTGAGGCTTGGTTTGGTTTCAACTGAAAGCACACAACATGCCGTTGTTATTTAATAGAAGTCATAGGTATTCTGCGAACATAGCAAGTAAACAACATGAATATATTTGCTTATAAAAGCTTGACTGACCACTGAGTTTAGTCTTGATGCACGTTGCAGTCCTGCGAGGTCTGCTGATGCCCGTCTCGTTCTCAGCCAACACTCTGAACTCGTACTCTGTGGCCTCAGCCAGGCCTGGCATGGTGAACTCTGGCTCCTTCAGCCTCAGCTTGTTGCACTTCTTCCAGCTGCTTTCACTGGACTTCCTGTACTCCACCCAGTATCCCAGCACCTCCTTCCCTCCGTCGCACGCGGGAGCCTGCCAGCGAATGGCGATGAAGTTCTTCGCTACATTCACTGTGTCAATCTCCCCAGGCTGGCTTGGCTTGTCTGGAAAACAGATCACCAATTCACTTTCAGACCAAAATCTATTTCTTTGTGAAACACATTGTTGACAAAATGTTAATCCTTAATCTGACAGTAGAACTGCACGACCTGATGATGACTGGCGCTTTACTGTTTTATAATTTATAATTAATATGCTTACCGAATGGATCTTTGCAGGTGACAGCTTCGGAAACATGTCCGGCCTCGCTCTCACCAACGTCGTTAACGGCAACGACGCGGAACAGGTACTCGGCGTCGGGCGTTAGTCCCGTCAGAGTGAACATGGTGGAGGTGATCTTCGTCTGGTGGCGAGACCACGTCTCAGCCGACACAACCTGGTACTCCAGGAAGTAGCCGGTGACTGGGGAGCCGCCGTCGTCCTTGGGTCTGGTCCAGCCCAGAGCAACCGAGCTCTTGGTCACGTCCATAATCTCTGGTGGAACGCTGGAGCGTTCGGGAACGCCTGGGGACAGCCATGCACCTCATGTTAATAACACTAATAATACCTCCGCTATCAGGTAATTTATTGTCATTTATAAGTGTGTCATCAACAATACTGAAATGTGAAAGGGAAGGAATAAACAACATGGTGAACATGGAGTGTTTCCATGGCGACAGTGAAGATAAACCAGTACTCACACAGAGGCGTCTTTGGCACCAGGGGTTCTGCAGATTTGAGTGAAGCGCTGACACCAAAGGAGTTCTCTGCAGTGACCTTGAAGTGGTACTCTGTTCCCTCCTTCAGGCCCTTCACAGCCAGCTGCGTGTCGGTGACTCTGGAGTCCACGGTGTACCAGGCGTTCCTCGTTGCCTCGCGTCTCTCTACGATGAAGCCCAGGATCTCTGAGCCACCGTCGTCACTGGGAGCCTTCCAGGACACCTTAACGGAGTTGGCCTGGACCTCTTCAAAGCTCAGGGGTCCCTCCGGTGCGCCGGGTCGTCCGATGACCTTGACCTTGATCTGAGCCTTCTTCTTACCGACCTTGTTTTCCAGCAGGAGGTCGTAGACTCCGGAGTCGCTCCTCTGCGCTCCCTTGATCACCAGCTCGCTGGCGTCCTCGGTGGTGGCGATCATGGCGCTCTCCGAGATATTGCTGCCAACCTTGCACCAGTTGCAGGTGGGATGGGGTTTCCCCTTGATGGGCAGAGACAGCCTCACCACCCCTCCTTGCCTTACCACATACACATCCTTGTACTTCAGTTCAAGGTCATAATCCGGAGATTCTGAGGGACAGAAGAGGGTGAGTCAGAACATCCAGAATACTGTTGTTTAAGGTTACAGCGATACAACTCAGCCCAAGGCTGTGTTGGACATTCAACTGGGCCAACTGGGCCAACTTGGCATAATGGGATCAGTGGGTTTGACTACTTAAATGAACATGATAATATTGATAATATTATATAAGTATACTAACATATGTTAAGTTGAAGTGTTTAGTTTCTTTGGAGTTTAAAGGTCCATTCAAGGAATTTCGTAATGTTATTTAAACAATGTTGAATATAGGGAATGATGTTGAGTTGAGGAGCGTGATCCTTACCGAGCATCTCCGTCACTTTGATGGTTCCAGGAACCTCGGCGGGATCTCCAGAGCCGCCGGCGTTGCACGCCATGACGCGGAACTTAAACTCCTCCCCTTGGGGCATCTGGGTCAGGGTGTATTCACAGATCAGGGACGGTGTGGTGTTGCACTTGATCCAAGCCTGAGTTCCCACTTTCTGCATCTCAATGAGGTATCCATCCACCCTGGCGTCTCCCTCGTCATCAGGAGCGCTCCAGGCCAGGGACACCGATGACTTGGTGGTGTCTGTGATCCTGGGGTTCTGAGGGCAGCCCGGAGGGTCTGGAGGGAATACAGAGGCATCCATTTGTTATACATATGTCACTTCATACAACGAAGGGACGATGTGCTATCCGAACAGGTGAGTAAGGTGTACTGCTCTCTCACCGATGGGGTCTGTGGCCACAGCAGGCTTGGAGAGCAGGCTGGGCTTGCTCAACCCTCGGGCGTTGATGGCGGTGATTCTGTGTTCGTACTCCAGCCCCTCGATCAGTCCGGTGGACCTGTACCTCTGCATGGTGACCGGGTTCTTGTTGGCACGCACCCAGCGGTCTGCCCTGACCTCTTTACGCTCGATGATGTATCCAGAGACCTCCAGACCGCCATCCTCCTCCGGTGGGTTCCACGCCACCGTCATGCCGTCACGAGACACGTCGAAGACGGTCGGTCGACCGGGAGGTCCGGGCACATCTGGAGATCAGGACATAGTCTCATCAACGTCAATATTCCCCATTTACTTTCATTTATAAAAATGATATCGCAATGCTGATATTATCAGCTTGTGGCGCTGAACGCTAATGATGCTAAATGCTAAAAGTTATTCTCTCATTCAAAAAATGACGTGATCGTATCAACAAAATGAGCTGGGTAAGTCTCTTGTGTTGAAGCTGTGGTTATGTTATTGTTTGAATCATCCTTACTGTTCAGGCTCTTGCACATGACGACGTCGGACTGCAGGAACTCTCCGGTTCCGTAGCGGTTCACGGCCGCCGCGCGGAACACGTACTCGTTGCCCTCGGTCAGCTTGTCAAACTTGAAGGTGGGTCTGCTGACAGAGTCACACACAGGCACCCAGCCAGGTCTGTGGGCGTCCCGCTGCTCCACCATGTATCCACTGGCGGGGGCGCCTCCATCCCTCTCTGGGGGGTCCCAGCTGCAGGTCACAGAGGTGGCGTCCACCTCCTCAAACCTGATGGGGCCTTTGGGCTCGTCCGGTTTGGCTGGAGAACACAAAGGAACATGGTATTACATTTCAGTTTCTTTCGATGATACGTCCACGGAAGTGAATCCAAACCGAAGGAGGTTGAAAGAGGTTCTTACAGAGCACGGTGACCTTGATGACCTCCGTCGTGACCCCAACGATGTTCTTGACCTCGAGGGTGTAGTCTCCGGAGTCATCGATCGTTGTGTCGGACACGGTGAGCTTGGAGAACTTCCCGGTGCTTTTCACCTTGACACGCTCTGACCCCTTCATCTTGTTATCAGCAAAGTACCAGGAGCAGACTGGGGGAGGTCTGCCCACGATGGGCAGGTCCAGATCCAGGGTCTTCCCAGCAAGGACGTTCACCACCTTCTGTGGAATGCTGGACAGATCCACGATGGGCAACACTGGAGAAAGATATAATCAGAACATGTTAGTATCTGACCTCATGTATTGTTTACTACATATGATATAATCAGAACATGTTAGTATCTGACCTCATGTATTGTTTACTACATATGATATAATCAGAACATGTTAGTATCTGACCTCATGTATTGTTTACTACCTATGATATAATCAGAACATGTTAGTATCTGACCTCATGTATTGTTTACTACATATGATATAATCAGAACATGTTAGTATCTGACCTCATGTATTGTTTACTACATATGATATAATCAGAACATGTTAGTATCTGACCTCATGTATTGTTTACTACATATGATATAATCAGAACATGTTAGTATCTGACCTCATGTATTGTTTACTACATATGATATAATCAGAACATGTTAGTATCTGACCTCATGTATTGTTTACTACCTATGATATAATCAGAACATGTTAGTATCTTACCTCTTTGTTCCTGAACCGTGACAGCGGTGACCATCTCCTTGGGCTGGCTGGCTCCTCTGCTGTTGATCGCCCGGATCCTGAACAGGTATTGCTCGTTCTCATTCAGCTTCTCGATGGTGTGCTCAAAGTCGGTTGTCTTCATGGTCGCCACCTTCATCCATTTGTCAGTGCCGAACTTGCAGGCTTCGATGGCGTAGCCGGTCAGCCTGCTGCCTCCGTCGTGTGCTGGCTTCTCCCAGCCCAGAGTCACCGAGGTCTTGGTGACGTCGATCATCTCCAGCCTTTGAGGAGGCTCGGGCACCTCACACACCAGGACCACATCTGGAGTCTCACAGGGCTCTCCCACGCCGTAGATGTTCTCAGGCAGCACTCTGAAGTAGTACAGCATGCCCTCCATCAGACCGTCGATCTTGTAGGAAGTCTTGCTGCACTTGGAGGTGATGGTCTTGTAAGCCCTCATGGAGGCTTCCCGCCTCTCGATGATGTAGTTGTTGACCGGTGCACCGCCGTCTACTGTGGACGCCTCCCACGAAATGGTAGCAGACTCCTTTGTCAGTTCCTTGATCTTGATTGGTCCAGTTGGCCCAGGTGTATCTGAAAAACAAATACAACACTCAGGATTCCTCTTGACTCTGTTCAGAGAAAGTCAAGTGTTATCTGTGTTGCTGTAGATTCCCCGATAAGTCTGTCACCATCTTACCGTAGATCTTCACCAGAATGTGGACCTCCTGTTTGCCAGCAGAGTTCTCTGCCACCAGGGTGTATTTGCCAGCGTCGTAGCGATGCACCTTGTCGATGATGAGCGTGGTCGAGGTGCTGGTGACGTCGATGAAGCCACGGTTATGCAGGTCCACGCCAGGCTTGCTCCAGGTGAGGGCGGGGGCCGGGCGGCCGGTCACCGTGACGGGCATCCGCAGGGAGCCACCGGCACGCAGGCAGACGGTCTTCCTCAGGTCATCATGCATCTCAAAGTCAGGAGTTTCTGCAGCATGGGGAGAACACATCCGCTCTTAGTTTCAAATATCTTCTAAATAACTACTAAACAACAACTTTAGACTTTAGCTATGGTGACCCTGATACAACTGTAATATTAATGATATAACTAGCGATCCTGATATAACTTTAATTATAATGCAATAACTATAGTGATGCTGAAATAAGTGTACAAATAAAGTAATAAATATAGGGATGCTGATATAACTGTAATAATAATATAATAACTACAAGGGATCCTGATATTACTGTCGTAATAATATAATAAGTACAAGGGATCCTGATATTACTGTAGTAATAATATCCACAAGTGATCCTGATATGAACGATAATCCTGGTGTTGTTGCTGGAGAGAGGCGACCTACCGATCCTCTGAACCGGCTCCGTCTCTACGCAGGCTTCACTGAAGTCTCCGGTGCCGTTGACGTTGATGCCGGCTACTCTGAAGCAGTACTTCTTGCTTGAGGACAGAGCTGCCACCACGTGCTCGCTGGTCCTCAGGGTCTTCTCGTGGGTCTTAGTCCATTCCTCGGCTCCTGACTCCTGCATCTCCAGGATGTAGCCGATCACGTCGGCTCCACCGTCGTCCACCGGCCGCGACCAAGCCAGGCTGATGCTGTCGGCATGCGTGTCCACGATGCGTGGAATGGAAGGAGGAGCAGGGGTGCCTGAAGGGAGATGGGAGTTAACAGTTCATATTGTTCATACAACATGTGGAACATATGTTTCTACAGAAGTGTATCAGTTGTATTTTTTGTAAAGACTTACATGTGGGCACCCTGCAGATCACATACAGCGACACCTCACTGGCTTCACTCTCTCCCGCCTTGTTAATCGCGGTGACTCTGAACTGGTAGGTGTTTCCCTCGGTCATGTCCGACACCTTCAGCATGCTGTCCACCAGGGCCCCGTCTCGGTTAACCTTGACCCAGCGGGCGCTCTTCTTCTCGCGCCTCTCCACCAGGTAGTGGAGGATCTTGCTGCCCCCGTCACTCTCTGGCTTCAGCCACTGGATGGTGGCAAAGTCCTTTCCGGACACCAGGATTTCTGGGGCTCCCGGAGGAGATGGCACAGCTAGGGGAGGAGGAAGGTTTGTCAGCAGAAGTTAGCTGGAGCTCTAGCTCTATAAACATATGTTTTAATACAATGCCAAAACCCCACTTTATGAGGTAAGGTTTCCAGGTGACTTACTGAATGTGTTCCTGGCTACCATGGGTTCAGACTGCAGGAGGATTCCAGAGCCGTACTTGTTGACTGCTCGGACTCTGAACAGGTACTCTGTGTTCTTGAAAAGTCTGGTGATGTTGCACCTCAGCTCCTTGCACTCATCATCCATCACCACCCAGTTGAGTCGGTTGGTGTCGCGGCGTTCCACGATATAGTGAGACACATCGTCACCCCCGTCCTCCAGAGGAGGGTTCCAGCTTAGAGTGCATGACTCGTCTGTGATCCTGTGGATCCCAATGCTGCCCTGGCAGACTCCGGGAGTATCTAGAAGAGAGAGGATATGTTACATGCTGCAGACACCAGGAGTATCTACAAGAGAGAGGAACAGACTTGTGTTTCCACTCACCGAGGACCTTGACGTTGACCTCAGCCGTCCTGGTTCCGCTGACGTTCCTGACGGTCAGGATGTACTTGCCGGTGTCATCCCTGTCACAGAACTTGATGATGGCCATGGCTTTGGTGGGGGTGTATTGCAGGTGGTACTTCTCACACAGCTCCAGGTCTCTGGTTCCCTTTGACCAGCAGGCCTTGGGGTCTGGCCGCCCGCCCACAGCAGCATCCAGGACCAGGTCAGAACCGGCTCGGACCGTCACCGTGTCCGACAGCAGCTTGCTGTCCAGCTGGGCCTTTGGAGGTTCTGCAGTCCACAATAGTAATGGTAGGTTTAGAAATTAGTTTAACTTTCTCAACAATAATAACAATATCTGATAAAAGATGCACTGCTAAATTAATCTGTATCAGCTTATGCATCAAACAGTGGCGTTCATAAGTGTGAAAACGTACCGAAGTCGGTCTTGCACTGCACAGAGCCAGTAGACTCTGACGGCATACTCAACACCTGGTTGGTGTTCTTGGCGATGACTCTGAACTCGTAGGGCTCTCCCTCTCCCAGGGCGGTGACCGTGAAGAAGGTCTCCGTCACATTGGTGTAGTTACACTTGAGCCAGCGACCCTCCCCGGTCAGGGTGTAGTTCTTACGCTCTATGATGTAGCCCACGATGGGACTGCCGCCGTCGTTCAGTGGAGAAGACCACTTGAGAGACACGGTGGATCTGGTGACGTTGGTGACTTCAGGCTTGCTTGGTGGGCCTAGAACACAACACAATGCTCTTATCATACAGGCACTAGACAGATACTTCAGGTTTGCTTGGTGGGTCTTGAACACAATGCTCTTATCATACAGGCTCTAGAGAGATACTGCAGGCTTTCTAGATGGGTCTAGGAAACAACACTATGTATCATTTACTTTACATTATGGACTTTAATATCCTTCCATTGTA
>OMKX01113535.1:0-15011 GCA_900302425.1 Brosme brosme | reverse complement strand
GGAACCTCCTTGACCGTAGAACTGCGTAAGAAAACACATTTTGACATTTGAAACAAGCAAACACATTTCATTTTCATTACAAAGCCTTGTCAATTATTTGCTGATAATTACATTTTTTTCAAGAGTTAGTTGTACCTTGAGATGAGGTTATTCCAATCATACTTTTATGAAGTGTGTTTGTAGTTTTATAAAGTGTGTTTGTTGTGTTTAAAGTGTGTTTGTACTGTTTCAAAGTGTGTTTGTAGTTTTATAAAGTGTGTTTGTAGTGATTTAAATTGAAGGCAGTGGTTAGTCCTTAGTTGTAGTTTGTGTCATGCATGTTCACACTGTGTGAATCAAGGAGGACAGAAGATATTATTCGGTGCTGGAACAAATCTCTTAGTCGAATCAAGTAAGAATTATTTCCATTTACTTGGCTGGATTGATTTGTATTTGATAATTTTTCCAAAATTGTTGGACATTTTTTTGTTTGAGTAGCCTATAGAGGTTTGATAGTTCTGTCTTGATCTTGATATAGATCAAAATGTTTTCAACATTTTCAACAACATGGACATAGAGAAGTTAGCTATTAAACTAAAGGTGACACAAAATGTATTTGACCTGAGCTTCATCGTGAAACACACGTAGATAGGAATTGATAGGAAACAAGCTAATGAGTTTAAGTCATTGGGCTTGTTGTTGTGTGAAGTCTAGCACTGTCAAAGTCATCTTTGGAGCCGGTGTAAAACTTTCCATTGGCTCTAGTAAGTATGTTTTCTCTATCAAATGCCCCAGTTATCATACAGAAAATATCCCTGAGTGTATTGACCTTTATTCTTCTGACAAAGTGAAGGTGGCAGTGAAAAGTTATTAATAATTTGGAGCCAAAGTCATGGCTGTCAGAGGCAAAGTTACATACTGCATGTTTAAGCGAAACAAATGTATATTTTTATTTTTATTTTTTTACTACAATTAAAAAGCCCATGCCAACCAGAGTTGCTCTGGGTTTGTGTATCCTGGTTTGACACTGTGTGAATACCGGGCTAGCGAGAATTATCTTCGGGCGTGGTACAAGGCTCATCATAGTCTCCGGTAAGTCCTGGCAAAGTATTGTAACCAGTCAAATTTGTTTGTAGTTTTATAAAGTATGTTTGTGGTGTTTTAAACTGTGTTTGTGGTTTTATAAATGGTTTGTAGCGTTTTAAAATGTGTTGGTAGTGTTCTAAAGGGTTGTTAGTGTTTTTAAGTGTGTTTGTAGTGTTTTAAGGTGCAGGCAGCGGTTCGGTTCTTTGTCGTAGTTTGTGTCATGGGTGTTCACGCTGTGTGAATCAAGGAACAACACAGAAGATATTATTCGGTGCTGGGACAAATCTCTTTGTGGAATCAAGTAAGAATTATCTCCATTCACTTGGCTAGATTGACTTGTATGGGATTCTTTTTTCAAAATTATTGGAAAAATTTAGTTTGAGTAGGCTAGAGGTTTGATATATTCACCTTGTTCTAGATATAGACCAATTTGTATTTACAACTTTCTACAACAGAAGGTTTCACGAAGAAGCCTGTCAGCGTGTATTGGTCTGAAAATTAGACTGGCGTCCAGTAACCATTACATTTAAAATGTGTTATGATTTTTAGTATTATGATTTTCAAATACAAGAACGAGCCAAGCATTGCTTCCTACTATGCTTTTGACCAACCTTGTTAAATATAGAAATGTATAATTTTTTTATAGAAATGCTCGTTCTTTGGGGGTTAGTTTTTGTCAGGTGTTCTCTCATTGTGTGAAGTCTGGAACTGTGATTGTGTTTGGAAGTGGAACATCCTTGACCGTAGAATCACGTAAGATAAAACATTTTGGCATTTGAAACGAACACATTGCATTTCATGACATAGCTTTGCAATTTATTTGCTGAAAATATTTTTTAAAGAGTTTGTTCTCCCTTGAGATAAAACTGTTCCTATCAAATCTAAATGAACACGTGCAGTATTAGAATTACTATCTAAAAATGGAAAGGTAATATTTACCATTTATAATCACTTCCAAACTATGATTATTATACTTCCCTGATTTGATTATTCATCTGTTAGTGTCTCTGCTTGGGCAGTAGGTAGCTGGTAGCTTTTTGCTATGGCAAGTCACATTGTGTGACAACTGGAGGGGGATATAAACTCATCTTTGGAAAAGGCACCCATCTATTTGTTGATTCCAGTAAGTAACTTTATAACAATGGTAGTAATATGTCAATCGAATCTAATGTCATCTCATCTAATACAATTGATCTAATCTATATCTACCATCAACAAGCGCAAACAGTAGTACATTTCTCATTCAACTTTTTCAGCGGGACAGTTAATAGTTCATAGTATCCAAATTGATTATAATCTCAATTACTGTACATTCCATCTAAGATTGCAGAACTGCTTCTGCCAAATCTTGTATATTGTATCAGAACAAATTCTAGATCAGATAACATGTTCTACACAGTCAACTCTGAGTAATTGTCACGGTAGCAAACACTGTGTGACATCTGGGAATGTGTTCATATTTGGAAAAGGAACCACGCTAATAGTTGAATCAAGTAAGTTTAAACACACAAACACATACTTGCGTGTTATCTTTAGATGCAAATTATAACTGATTCAAAATTTGCAAAAAAGAAATTGCTTTTAATAAACAATAACATTAGGATTCTATGGAAAGTTATATTTAGAAGTGAATACAATCACACAAAAAGTATATCAATTGGTTAGTACTTTTCGTCAGTGAGGAATACAGTTATTCATCAATGTACTAAATACTATATACTACTACGGGGATAGTTATTGCTGAGGACCGAATCAGTGTGTGACTAATACGGGTGGAGGGTTCAAGCTTCTCTTTGGCCAAGGCATCAATGTAGTGGTTATAACTGGTAAGTATTTTCTACCTGATTAGGTTAAACTAGAAAGGTTGATGTGACGATATGGAATATGAAAAAGTGTTGCCATCAAATGGGATTGTATTGACTACTGGAAGTACTTTGAGATCACAACTAAACTGCCATCCAATAGGTTGAGTAGTGTAGTTAAAGTCGGTATTCATATGTAATATCTAATATCTTCTATCTAAATAAAAGTCATCCATAATTAAAAAAAGCTAAAACTAGGGAAAAAGACAGTTTCAAAAAAACAATAATTTGCTGTTTTGAGTGATAGAATTCAGAACAGCAAATGATTGTTTTTTTTTTGTTAAGGATAATGTAAACAATAATATAAGCAATATTCTGTACTGGGTTATTATTAAAAAGATTGGATGGGCTTATGGTGTGTGTTAGTGGAAGGGTTTTTGTGCAGAAGGTTCTAGATGTGTGAATACAGATGGCAGAAAAATCTTCTTTGGTGCTGGAATAAGCCTGACAGTAAACCAACGTAAGTAATCATTGTAACTTCCCTTAGATAATATCATATTTAATTTCCAGGGCAATCCTTCAGAGCATAGTTGACTTTCAGGTCATGTATGTTTTGTTTTCAGACAGAAACCTTTCAGATCTTAGGGTAGCATTGCTGATACGTAATCTGCATGGAATGAAATCATTAATTAATGTTATCTGCCATGATTAATACATTATATAGATCTAACAACAGCCCCCAAGTGGGGTGATTTATTTATGTATTCATTTATTTATTTGTAAGGGTAGTTAAGTACAAAGAAACATGACAGTTGCACAAGCAGTGTCTGATGTTTTGTTCACGTGTATATAGCCGAGACTAATTTCCAACACCAGTCCTTTGATAGTTCAAACAATCATTAAAGCTAAATGTTACAGTTTAAAATCAGTGTGTATAGAAATAAGAGAAGAACAGCTTCCATCCATGACAGGACACAAACAAACATAAAAACAGACAAATAAAACATAACATAACAACATAACAAATCAGGCGCAAGACAATTATAGAATGAACTCAAGTAGCATACACAAATTATGACTAATTGATGCTGATAGGGATGATCATGATTTGAGGATAAGTCTGTATAAACTATGAATTGAACAATGTTTGAAAGTGGACATAAATTAATTTAAACTAAATCTTAAACAGTGAAATGAATCCTTAGTGTTTTAAGTTGAGTGGGAACCACTGTGTGACTACTGCGACAGGCTGGAAGGTTTTCTTCGCATCAGGGACTAAACTTGTTGTTGAGACCAGTGAGTATCTGAGAGACAATTTCACTATCTGTACGATGCATTGCTGGTAGATATTTTTATATATTTTTTATCGATTCACGTTAAGTCAATAGGAAATATAGCCATAATACAGTTATACCATTCTAAAAGTATTTTTTTTTACAGTCTAACTTTGTTTAGTCAGGACTTTGTAACTGCAGTTTAGAAAGAATTTGATTCTTGTCAATTAACTTAATGTTAAGTTTAAGATTCTGAGTAAATGTCATGTACTGAAACACTGTGGGACTGATAGTGGCTCAAGGAAGCTCCTCTTTGGGAATGGTATAATACTCACCGTCACATCAAGTAAGTTTTTGGATTAAACACAGATTACCCTACCATTGATTTAATCAAATTTAAAGGGGAACAGCGATAATCTTAAGTCCCTACTTGTGCTAATGCGTAAGGGGCATTTTGGTAACATAAAAAATAGTACCTCATATTTTAAAAGGGTGGTTATTGTGGTAAAGCTAGCCAATATTAGAAAAAAACAAACCACAACATTAATCATCTTTGTTAAATGTGTTTATGATTTGTGACTACAACAAACTATTTGTTGGTTTATTTTGTACTGCCAATCCCACAATTAAACTTCATTGAAGTAACCTGAAAGATTGCTCTTAATCTTTCAAAATGTCTTTGAGGCATAATTACTATTAATTACTATTTTGATAATCAAAATAATTCATAGGATAACTGCATTTTTTCTTTTCTAGAATTTTTTCATGAATATACAGTATATGTATGTGTAATTGCAAAACATTAACTGCAGTAACGCTTTTACTAAAATTAGGATACTACAAATCTTAAAATGTTTCCTTAAATGGACAATGGATTCTTCGGTTTTTAGTTGATAAAGTGTTTATTACTTTGCCTTGATAAAGATAGGGTAAGCTTATTCTTGTTCAGAGCAAATTCACTGTGTGACTGCTTCAGGAGGAAGCTGGAAAGTTATCTTTGGAGAAGGCACCAAACTAGTTGTTGAGACCAGTAAGTACCAAGTAAACAGATAAGAAATGTTAAATACAAATTAGCACTGCGATACAAAATAAATACAATAGGTAATAGCGCTTCAAAATATAAGCAAATATTTGCAGTGAGCTAAATCGGATTGACAATTTCCTAAAGGTTAAGAAGATCAAATTTCTTCCTTTAAGCATTATTATTTTTTTATTAAAGAAAATAGCTTTAATAAGTTATTATGTTATGTAAATGCTATTACATTCACACAACTGGGTCAGTAAAAGTGATAACCTAAGCTTATAATAGTTAAATATTGCAAAATGACATACATTAAGATTGATATAATACAAATCTTGTTATTTTAAAATAAACAGCACATTATGCGTGTTAGCAGATTATATGATCATCACGGCCATATATTATGTTCAACATAGCAGTTATTGTTCAGAGAAAATATGTTGTGTGACTGGGGCAGGCAAGTTTGTTCTGGGAGAAGGAATCAAATTGGTTGTTGAGCCCAGTAAGTACTGCAAAAAACTAAATTAATTCATCATTTATTCACATTTAATTAAATGTTATGAGTGTAGGCATACTCAGGTTGAATATAAAGGTCCAACTCTTCTCATGACAAAGTTAAAGTATGTACTCCGGTCATTCCTGTTACTAGTAGAAGTAGTAGTAGTAGTAGTAACAGTATTACACCTGAGTAATATGCAAGTGAAAATATAAAAACAGATTTCTGAGGACTACAGTAAGACCTAAAAACATTCTCCCCCATGAGGTCTGTCTCAGGTATTTGTAAAGGGGCAAATTAGTGTGTGACTGGCTCAAATAACAAACTCATCTTTGGGACTGGTGCAAACCTCATTGTCACTTCACGTAAGTTTACCTTTATCTAAGTTTATCAAACAAGGTTAATGTATATTTGTAGCCAATTTTTGTTTCCATACGGAACCTACTTAAGGGTATTCATCCTTGTGCTCATTGGTCTTTACATGGTGTATTCACTTTTAATCATTTTGTTCATTATTCTTTGGAAAAAGAAGAAATAGGGAATGACATTTATTGTAAAGGGATAGTTTGTAGGATTTGGTTGCCATTACATCCAAATTGATTAATGGCAGAATCAATATATGTAATGAACCCCATAGTCCATGTACTACATGTATTACAATTAATTATTAATTAATGCAGATATTAATGAGACTCAACACTGGAACTTGTTTTAACACTGTATAGTTATTTTATTTTATTTGCTTATTTTCTTCTGGGTTGGGCTGTAGAAACATACTCTTTGTCAGTGGACAAATTACAATTAAACCAACCATACACTTTTATCAATTATCGATGACAATAGAACATACAGCCTTATTGGAATTAGTTGTTAATACATCACTGAGGCTTTAACCTTTTTTGATCACAACTTCTGTACTAAAATAGTGTTCCTTACAACAAGTTAGATTTTGGTCTGTAGCTTAACACTGTGAGTGATGCAGCAGGCAGAAGGGTCATTTTTGGAGCAGCAACTAAATTAGTCATTGAAACCAGTGAGTATGATCATATTTATATGGGTTTTACATTATTTACCGATATTACACATAGTACAGCAACAAAAACTAAACCTGTACAACCCAGCAACTGCTGTAAACTGACCTTTAGCTTTGCACAATCAGGATGCTAAATATTATTATTCTTGAAGTGTTTTTAAAGTTTTAAACCAATTATATTATTTTATATATACATTTGAAAGTAGATATTGCATCTTGTAAAATAATAGTTGCTAAACTTTTGTGGATGTCCATGCTCAAATTGATCTCGTAAGATAAATGTTCCTTAACACTGAATATTTTGTATTATTATGTCACAAATGTTGTTCAATTAGCATACAATCAAGTACTTTGATAATGCTATTTATATTAAGAGTGTCTCAAATTAAAACTAAGCCAAATGTTCATTAGCCAAAAAAACGCTAGAAATATGGACATAACAACAATAATATCCTCAAATAGTTGAGATAGAATACGGACATCATGGGAGATTTCAAATGTTATGGGCCTGTTTTCTTGTAATGTGTAACTTTCTAAAACTCCTATTTGTATCTGGCATCCAATTCACCATTTAACTACACCAGTATATTCAACCATTGAGTTAATTGTTGTTTTTGGTATGCATTGTAAGGATTTACAATGCATACCCAATAGCCTTTGTTATTGCCTCGAATGTGGTTGAGACCGGGAGTTATTGAACCAGCTCCAAGTACAGTGTGAATGACGGAACACGCAAACAGATTTTTGGAAGAGGAACAAAACTCTTAATAGAGTCCAGTAAGAATAATTTAAATTGTTCAATTGTTATTTTATTAAGTAAATCTATAAATGTATCCTTTACACAGGAAGAGATTTATATTGTTTTTATCTATGAAAGTCGTGTTCGTAGTTCTTTTTCGAATTCCAAGTAGGCCCAGAACTGTACTTTAAACAGAAAAAACATAGAAAATATTTTTTTTTGTTACAGGGAAGGTCATTCAAAATGACAGTAATGCTTATTTTGAAAAGTTGTGTAATGTGTCATCGTAAATCAACTTTAAATGTTAAAAACTGCCTTCAGTCAGCTGATTACAGAAAAGCTTCACATTATTAGAATGCTTTGATTTAAATATAGAATGAATGACTGTGTTGAGGAATAATATTAAAGTCCTACAACCATATCAGTAATAATATGACATCTTTAGCATAAAAGAGATGGTAACATTTTTGGAAAATGTGCACATTCCACAATACTAATGATGTTTTAATTAAGAACTAATTAACCTAGACTAAACTGCATTTCGACACGTTTGGCAGTTCGCAAATTCGCTGTTCATACAAGTGAGTTTTGGAAAATCTAATCCTGAATTTATTATTTTTTACATTAAAAGTAGAATACAGGGAGAGATTGTATACACAGATGTCAGAATTGTCCAAATTATGAATGACTGAAACACTCTGTTGTTCACGGAATTCCTTCCATTTTCAATTCCAAGTCAGTGACATCATCAGGTATTTGTAGCAGGGTTTTTTAATGTGTGACTAGCTCAGGGGCTGGGAAGTTGCTCTTTGGGACTGGTACAAAACTCATAGTGTTTTCAAGTAAGTTAATATCATCCTGAATGTATTTTGTTTATTTGGCCCATTGTGGTTTTTTTTTTGCAAATTGATTTGAAGCCAAACTTTTTAGTGGCGTTAATTGAGAAAACCGGGGGGGAACAGGTAGGCCCTAATTCTTTAGCCAAATATTTGTTTTAATTGCTTAATAGCTAAATTCAGTCCAAGTGTCTAGTATTATGTGACGTCATCACTAGATGTTGGTTTACTGTTTTACTGCTACGAATACCTCAGAAGGACTTTAATTTAGTTTCGTGTCATTGGCAGTAGAATGTTACTACAAATTCAATTTACTTATTTTTTAATTACTGATCAAGTCAGAATGCATTAGAAACCACAAAACTCTTCAATGTAAAAGTACAAAATGTATTTTCAAAGGTTTGAAATAAGCCTTTTTCTATACTAGCTTAACTAATTACGGTACTACAACATAGTTTCTGATAATAATGTCTGACAATAAACATACAGGACAGCACACATTTATAATTTATAGTTATGATATTTTGAGACATCTAAAATAATTAACCCTGTACGTTCTAACTAGCATGACAGATGCATGATGTGGTGTGGAGACATGGAGTTTTTCAACCAGTTTGAAGCACAGTGTGAATGACGGAGGTCAGAAGTTGATCTTTGGAAGAGGAACACAACTCCTAATAGAGTCCAGTAAGAATTATTTAAACTTGACTTTGTTCTTTTACCTCAAATATAATTTTCTAAATAAACAAGACAGGAATTCCAAATATTCTAGCAGCATGTAGATTATAATTAATTGGTTTACATTCAGAGAAAATCCATTATGTGACTGTTCAAGTTATCTTCAGAGAAGGCACCAAACTAGTCTTTGAAACAAATAGGTGATAATATTGAAAAATAAATAACTGAGGAACATCAACGTAATTCAATATATTGGTCTGGGATTTGTGATTATTAGAAAATAGCTGAGCGTGACAGTTCCCCTTTAACAAAAAGTTACCTTACACAGGTCACTAAAAGTTTCAGGTTTGATAATCCAATTAGAATTTTTAATAAATACAATGACTGTAATCGATAAGAAGAGCTGACAAAAAGTATTGTTCCGTAGTTGGAATACTCTATTATCCCCATCAACTCCCTCTTTGGTATTTGTAGCAGGGTATTTTAATGTGTGACTGGCTCAGGAACGTACAAACTTATTTTTGGGGTTGGTACAACACTGAAAGTTGTCTCAAGTAAGTTCATTTTGTCCTTTTTAACGTTTTTTCAATCGGTCCTCCGTTTTTTACAATCTGAATCTCAATATTTTGTGACATTGATTGAGAAAATCGATCCCGACATATTCTATTATCAAAATATCTTAATTTTTTGATTTTTTTTTAGGTTTTATTAGTATTGTTTTGACTTAATTAGACATGACCTTGTTTTGACCACTGTAGACGTTTTTGTTTAGCCAGTTTCCTCTGTGTGAATGTTTGATTACAGAAGCTTTTCGTTGGCAGCAGCATTTTCCTACAAATTAAAATAGTAAGACATGCTCTATTTACTCACTTAGAATGTATCATTGCAATCCACATAATGCTTCACTTTCAGATATATCACTGATATGTCTGTATAAAGAGATTAATGTCGCACCAATTTCTATTGTATAATTTAGTTTAAACAGCTAGCCAACTAGATTTAGGTTGGTAGCAAATTTTTGGCGCCGCAACAAAAGTAGTTATTCAAATGAGTTAGTATATTTATTTGGAGCAGGTTTTTTTGTTTTGTTTGCATTATACATGCTAACACTGTTTTAAATATTGCCACATTCCTCAGACTAAATATATATAGATATATAAATATATAAACAAAAAAGAGAATGGTTGAAGAGAGAAGCTGAAATGTAGTTTTTGTACTCTTGTCTATAACTGTGTGAATGCCGCTGGATATAAAATGTTTTTTGGTACTGGAATCCGGTTAATGGTCCAAACAGGTGAGAAAACCCTACAGAGAGCCTTGTTTAATGTTAATTAACTCATTTTTTTTTTATCAACATTGTATTAGTAGCAGTTATTTAATACCAGACAATACATTAAACAGAGGTAAAACTAAAACTGATTAAAACCACCATGCATAAAGAAATTAAGATGCTTTCCTTCTTCACTTAATGTATACAGTGAAGAATGTATTAATATACATACTTATTACAGATATTAGGTTTTTATTAAATTGATTAAAAAAAGCTAGTTAGAATGAAGATTCGTTTTCTGTTGTTAAAAAGAAAGCACGCAAAATCTAACTAGCAACATATTACATATAAACAATTTGTCAAAGAAAATAAACAAATATATATATTGTCATAATAATCGGTATATGCACGAATGAACCACAGTTTTTGAACTGAGCTAAGTTATTGTGTGAATAGCAACAACTTTAAAATTGAATTTGGATCTGGAGTAAAAGTTATTGTTGCATCAAGTAAGTCTATAAATTGCATATTTAAAGACTATAAACATGTATGTACTGTACTGGAATTTGAAATCATAAAACCTAGAATACTCACAATTGCGGAAGCTAATACCTAAACAAATTGCAGAATTATCCAAACCAAATCTACTTTTGTGATGGTCAGACAAATGGAGCACAGCTCCATTTTTTTTTAATTTGTTTTAATTTTGTATGACGGTCTGCCTGTTTTTTATGAAGGCTCTCATTCTCAATAATGTCAGACTTGAAGGGTTACCCTGTTTTTACGCCTTTTCCAAAGACACGCACTTTCTTCAAAATGTTTTAAACACATATCAACAAGCATGATGTGTGTTGTATTTTACAGGGGAGGTAGGCCTACAACAGCCGTCCTACTACCGGCTAGAACGTAATGGAACCCAAGCCTGCCTGGCAACGGACTTCACCTCGCACAATGTGACCAACGGGACAGAGATGTTTGGGTACAAGTCGGAAGCTTCCAGAGCGCCAGACAGTGCACTCTTCAGCCAGGTGGCCGTCTACGCTGGGAACCAAAGCTGTGAAGAAGGTGATTAACAATATGGAATTATAATTATAACAGTACAATTATATCATTCTGATATTGATTTACAATATTACGTCTAAGGATAAATAGAGAGGCCCCTTAACATGCATATATATATTCGAGTACTTATTATATTCCAAAAAACATGACTGTATAAAATAAAATGTCTTCCTATCCAATTCCAGCTAACGTCCAGTGTAAAGGCGTTTTTGAGCCAGGTAAGGCCAATATTTTTTGATACTGACTCACTTTACTGTAAATGGTCTAAGCTAAGATAGTCCTTTATTGAACCCAGATGGGAAATTCAGGGGTGCCAGAGTAGCAAGTACAGGACAGTAGGAGAATAAAAAATAAAACCAAACATGTCCATGTATAAAGACAATATGCCTCTTTACACAATAAGAGTAGCAGAAGTGTAGCACTATTACTAGCCAATTTATCTACTTCTATGTTGTGACCAAGGTCCTTCCCACAGTGGTTGAAAGCCGAGGTTTCAAAGTAAAGGTCCTGCCATGTTTTAGCTCTAGCGAAGTGCTGAGCCAGCTGATTTAACTCCTGGTCATTAGCAAATCCAGGCTGTTGACTCAAAAATACTGGGGTGGACTTTCTGAACCTGGATGGTCAGCCTGTGATTCTATGCACCAATGTACCAAATATGGTCCTCCTTTGCTAAATACATTGTGGTGTGTTGTTCTCTTTTATTATTGTGTGTGCAGACGAGAAGGTCAACTCCCTGGCTCTCATCATGCTGGCTCTGAGAATCCTCTTCCTGAAGGCCGTCGCTTTCAATGTCCTCATGACCCTACGACTGTGGATCCACTAGAGTAGGTGTCTGTCTGTTTTTCTGACAATCTGTCTCTCTCCGTCTGTTTGTTTGCCTGTGTGTTTTTGTGTGTGTTTGTCGATTGACCTCGTCTTTATTGTTCTTGTTTTCAGAAAACCTTTGACCGAATCAACTGAAGACAACTTTTTGTTCCCCATACTTGCGTTCCTCGGACTGCAATGAATGCTGTCCTGACCTATGCTGGAATCACAAACCAACTTGGTTGTAAATGGGGGTACTATGTTATAAAACGAACAAGATGGGCAGTATACATACACAACATCATGTCACACAAACTTCCTTTCTGTAGATGTTATGTTTTGCTTCAAAGCAAAACTAAGTTGAACTTGTACATGTTTGGTAAACTCTTAGTTCAGTGTGTTATTGTCATTATGTGGCGTAATGTCACATGTACATTTCAGAGCTCTAAAAGACCTCGCAGCTGTACCTAGCTAAGCTTTAAAATGAATTAAATGCCATCGATTTATTCACAGCATTGCATAATGAACTGAGATCTGTCTATGGCTTGTGTGTTGAATGTAAATATATAATAAAGCAGTATTTCAATGAATGTGTCTTCTGTTCAATGCATAACCATGAGTACACGTAACACAGCTAAACATGAGGCTATTCATAACTACACATCCATACTTCTGAGTCTTGCTCCCTGATTCATGAAAATAGCAGCCCTTTTAGTTCAAATTGTATTCATTATTTTTACTAAGACATGTATCCGGTGTGTTTTAATTTGTGATTTCCTGAAAGAGGATGTTAATGTAAAAAAAAAAAGTTAAATGCAAAAGCAATACATCTTGCCACATTATCTTGGAAAAGTAAGAGGTTCGTGTGTAGAACATATTTAAACATATTTCAGAGACATCAGAGACATTTTCAGTATAATGTTTGTGGGGTTATTCCTATTTATATAACATTTTTCATCTCTTAATTCTAATACTGTCCTGTACTGTGACACTTCCCAACAGTGCAATCTCATCTCTTAATCCTCTCTCGTTCACACTCATTGCTGAGTGCCTGAATGACCAAATAGCTGCTTAACTCCCTTTTATTTGCGTTAAAGCAGAGGTTTTGTGAGGCTAAAAAATCAAAGCATACAAGTAGGCATTACATGAGCAACTAAGGACCAGCCGCTCTCCAAAGTACAGGCTGTGTGGAGGTGATATGATCAGGTAAAGCGTGTTTTTCCTCTGCATAACACAATCGAGCATCATGTCGTTCCTTATCACATGTACATGAAATCACTTGTCAGATAACTATGGTTGCGTGGGTTTGCATTTTTGTTGGTGCCTCGTGTTGCATTTGCACTGCTGAGCACTTCCTGCATGGCTTCCTGCCATGTGCATGAAGCCTGACCCTAACCACTCACCACTGAGTCACGTTGCACTAACAGTGCGTCAAACACAAATCACATATTTAAAAGGATCAATGTCAAATGGAAATAAATAAATAGTAAATTATTGATACAGCCACTTTCAACACAAGTAGCCATGCTATGTGCTTTGCATCAGACAATACAAATATTTCATCAATACATATTTACAATGCATACATTAATACATTAATACACAGGATAAGGTGTTACAATCCCTTGCCATATTCCAAGGTAAAAACACATTCAGAAGCCCCTGCCCAAATTAACCTAACAAGCAAGCTGGCCACCAAGCCACCAATCAATGGTCAAACACAAGACAAATGGCCCATCTAACAGCAGTATGCAGTATGCAGCATGTCATTGGGGTTATCAAGTGGGCACCGTCTTTCACCGATGTTTCGTTAAGTTAGGCCCACGACACCTCCTGAAGGCTTAACAATGAAATTGTAATGGTCTGTTCATCTGTGGATGTCCTGAAAGGCTGATTCAAGCCCGAAGGTGGCCTGTATATAGAGCAGTAGGAAAGTATGATTTTATTTTTAAACAGTTGTTAGGGAACATGTCACCCATTGCCTAGAGACTCTATAATGTCTCGTCTAGCATGTTTGACTTAAGGACAAAGGTACTAAGTTGGATTCCCAATGCGTTCTTATAAGTCAGTTTCCTTTCTCAATAAAGTAATCAGTTACTTTAATAAGTACATTTTATCAATGCAAAATATATGAAGTGGAACTCTAAATAAACCAAGAATTGACTTTCAGTGTTTGACTCTCAGTCTAGTGGTTAGTGTGTTTGACTCTCAGTCTAGTGGCTAGTGTGTTTGACTCTCAGTCTAGTGGCTAGTGTGTTTAACTCTCAGTCTAGTGGCTAGTGTGTTTGACTCTCAGTCTAGTGGCTAGTGTGTTTGACTCTAGTCTAGTGGTTAGTGTGTTTGACTCTCAGCTCAAAGGTCTTAAGTGTAATCCCCAATGTCGAATTGGATTCTACTTTTGAAGTGCACTTAAAATTTGAGAACACTTAACAATAATGTCATACTTCAATAAGTAGAAGTTAAAGTTCAGTTAAAGGGAATGAATTGGGATCAACTTACATCACACTAGGCACTAGGCTACGAGGTCAGTTCTGGGATTTAGTATTCTACTTCAGATATTTTGAATAGATAAAATGTACTAAATAATATAACAGATTACTTTGCGAAAGAGCAGCTGACTCATAAGGAAACATGGGAATCTAACTTATTACCTCTGCTAGGAGTATGATACACTAGCCACTACACCAAAGTCAATAGCCTCTTCCCTTGCATTCGATTACTGTTAACTTAGTGATAACCGATGAGTCCGACGAAACAATGAACTAATGAACAATAAACGTAACAACCTCGTGGTGAGTTGCCTTCAGTCAACTACTAGTTAGTCGTTTTTATTGACAGCACACACTCAGCGGAACAGAAGGACGACGACACCGCATCCCAGCTGCCATGGCAACATCATGCAAGTTCCACAAATACACACAAACACACAAG
>OMKX01113534.1:0-12777 GCA_900302425.1 Brosme brosme | reverse complement strand
AGGCCCGCGAAATATTTACAAGTGTTAATTGTTATAGGGCTGCAACGGTTTTATTAGGCTATAACGAATGAAAGGAGGACGACGTATTGGGCTGGTCCTCGCCGGCAACGGTTACATCGGAGTCATCAGATGCAGGAGAGCCAGCGGGTAAAAGCTGTTTTTTTTCCCCGTTGAAAGCCATGTAGGGAAAGTTCCTCCGCTACTTTCTCATAAATCAATCCATCTTTAACGGTCTTTGTTAGATGCGACCGCATCACCTTCTCACCCAAGATGGTGAGCAGCTCGCGGATCTCAACGTCTTTCCAGTTGGTAACACTCATCTTGATGTTGTCGGTCGACTTGACGCCCAGTTAATCAGCTCTCTCTCAGCTGTTACCTGCTTTAAAAAACTCCCGGCTGCGTCGGACATTTGTCGTCATCAACACCTCTACCCAAGTCCCGCCCCTGGAACCGCGGAGCCGGCTAATCGCATTTACATCAGAATGAAACCGCCTCTGTGTGTAGGGTCCGGGAGGGTAAATTGGGGTGCTCGCTCAAGCAGGCAATTTACCTCGGGCAGTGTAAACGCGTGGACCGTGCCACGAAAAAGGCGTGCATAAGACGGCATATTTGGCAGTGTAAAAACGCCTTCTGACTCAATCTGTACTTCATGGAAACCATGAAGAGGGAAGACAAAACAGAGCAACAAGGCCTTTCCTACGTCCGCTACCACAGGGGGCGGAGCTAGGGAATCTAATCACCCACTGTGGCGAGCCAATAGGCTCCTCACACGTCTTCTCTAAAAAAGCGGCGGGAGGAAAAACTGGCAGTCCTGACAGAAACAAAAAGCATCTACTCGACTAACAAAGTAGCGGAGAAGCTTTAAGTTGCCGACGCGCACACAGAGTGTGCCGCGCCGACTATGAAACATATGCAATGAAAGACTAAAAGTCACTCAAGCACACGAATCACACATAACCCTCAATAAACGCAAAGCATATAAGAGACAGGGGAGCGTAATCATAATTGATGGTTAGAGGACAGGATATTATTGACGCCGGTTACAAACCATAACCAGAGCAAGAATAACCGGTCCTCCTAATCCCAGTGTCCATGCCGAAAAACACCCATCAGGTGACGGCAGGGAGAGAGAGGCTTAAGCGTAGAGCAACGTTACGAATTGTAACAGCTCCGAGAGACATGCCTATATCAAAGCCATGAAAGGGGCCCCGGACTCCAACACAGAGCGGCCGAGTGAGCCCCTGGAGATGTCTTACATGTAAAAACGGACAAAGGGGCCGGGAGAAGACCAAGACGCAGCCGCGCAGATGTCCTCAACCGAAACGCCCCTGAGTAGAGCTGCCGAAGCGGCCACACCCCGTGAAGAGTGAGCTCTAACACCCAGCGGTGGCGCTAAGCCCTACCGGGTGTAGGCTAAGCAGACACCCTCACATATCCAGCGAGATAGACGCTGCTTAGAGAGAGCGCGACCCTTTGCAGCGTCGCTATAACACACAAACAACTGTTGTGTGGAACGGAACGCGGTCAAGCGTTTCACGTAAATAGCCAGTGCCCGCACCGGGCACAGGAGATGCAACTCCGCCTCCGCCGCACTAGAATGAGGCGGGGGGTGAAAAGCCTTTAGCAGAACATCCCTCGACCGGAAAGAACTGTTTATATTCTTGGGGAGGAACGCAGGATTAGGTCTAAGCAGCGCGAAGGAGCTGTCCTCGTTAAGAAAGAAGCAGCTCGGGCTGACAGACAGAGCGGCCAACTCACCGCCGTCTTAAAACATAAAGCATCCAAAGGGGCTTGAGACAGAGGCTCGAAAGGGTCCCTGGATAACCCACACAACACGGTGGGATGATCCCAACGTGGTGTAAGCACGCGAGAAACAGGTTTAACACGTCTAGCCCCACCCAAGAATCTCTTGACCAGTGGGTGACTGAAAACCGGTCTTCCGTCACAGCCTGCGTGACCAGCCGAAACGGCTGCCACATAGACCTCGATGGTGGAGAAAGCCAAACCTTTCTCCAGTGAGCATTGTAGGAACTCAAGCACGCTTCCCACCTCACATAGAGATGGGACAACGTGATTGCTGTCACACCACGAAGAGAAAGCGCCCCACTTCGCCGTATAGAGTGACGAAGTAGAAGGCGCACGGGCACTCTGGATAATGTTGATCACCGCTGCCGGCAAACCTCTGCCCTGCAGGATCAACCTCTCAGAAGCCAAACCAACAACCGTCCCGATACATCGGGCGGGCTGTGCACTGTCCTGTGGGCTTGTGAAAGCGCATCCGGTCTGATCGGCACCGGCCACGGCGCCGTGCGCGAGAGCGCCGCTAGCTCTGGGAACCACAGAGCTGAGCGGGTCTCCGGGGCCACCAGAATGAGGGACAGTCTCTCCTGTCTGATCCGTTCCAGAAGGGGATGGATCAGTTGGCGCGGCGGGAACGCATACAGAATAGATCGTGGCCAAGGTGTGTGCGCCATCGCGTCTACCCCCAACGGGGGAAGATCCTGAGGGCTGAGAGAGAACCACAGCTTGCAGTGGGTGTTCTCTCTGGACGCGAACAGGTCCACCTGAGCCGTCCCGAACCTCTGCCAGATCAGTCTGACAATGTCGGGATGTAACTGCCACTCGTCTCGGCGGGGACCGCCACGAGACATGAGGTCCGCCCCGAAGTTCTGGGTGCCCGCGATATGCAGGGCTCTTAGGCTGAGCAAATATAGATGAGCCCAAAGCCAGAGCTCGACCGCTGCTTGGTGGAGAGCAGAGGAGTGCACTCCCCGAGGCCCGAATAGCCCATCCACGGCTATCGGGCCCTGGATGAGGCCAGCTCTGTCTCAGTTGAGAACCGGGGTATGGGACAGCCACATGGCCTGGTGGCCCATGGTCGCCCACGTCATCTGACGTCCAGCCGTAAGCGCCACCGGCTGGCACAGCTGGAGAATGGCGCCGGAGAATCTGGCGACCTTCTCGACGTCGTCAGGCCCGAACGACTCTCTGCCAACTGTCATGACCGACAGGGCAGAAGAGAGTAGGGCGATGTTGTTGACGGCGGCCGCGTTTTGTGAGGCACAGACAAACGATCTGTCCCACAGAACCGTTAGCTGCTTCTGGAGCCGGTCAGGGGGTTGCGGCTTCTCGTTAGGGCGCCATCCGGAGCCCAGACAGAAGCACAGCCAGGAGGGACTCCAGGCGAGGTATCCCCCTCGCCTGGGGGGAGGTCCACCCCTCAACCCTGGTGAAGTTGGTGAAGGCCTTCATGGGAGCCTTCAGGGAGGACGGGTCCCCAGCCGCTGCAGTAAGATACCGCTGGACGGGTGGGAACCGCGGACATAGGACAGGCCGCCGAGAGGACGACAAGGGCCTAAAATAGTCCCCTTGCATGTCGTCCAGCTCCGGGGCGGGAGGCGTGGAGATCGGCATGGAGATCCCCTTGATGGCCGCCGCCTCGCCTATGATCTCGCCGAACAGGTCGGCGAAACGGCGTGGCTTCTCCGGTGGCCCAACCACATAAGGGAGCGAAGCCGAAGAGCGGGAGGCCTCAGACGCGGAGCCGTTGAGGTCATCACCGTTATCTCTTGTTCCATCAAATCCGTCCTCAGGGGCTGCCACGGCGTCGAAAATATCGACGGCCTCGGAGAGCCTCACCGAGGGGGAGAAGAACAGGTGCCTCGAGAGGAGCCCCTCTCGAGGAAGCGCGTGACAGGTGGCGCAAGCAGCGGAGCCCGACAGGCCTGCCAGAGCGTGCTCCGCACCAAGGCAGCGGAAGTACGCTGAGTGCCCGTCACCTGGCCGGAGAGACGCGGGCAAGAGGAGCAGAGAAGCCCTGAAAAGGGCCGTTCCTCTGCTGGCTCCGCCGCGCCGCCGATGCTGGATGAAGTCTTCTTCATAGTTGTTGAAAGGTAGTTGATCAGTCTAATGCTGAAAGAAAACGGAGGCCGATCGCTGATAAGCGCCGGCTTATATACACGGTGCCGTGGTAAATGTGGGCGTTGCCCACGTTGATTGGTGCATAGCTGAAATTTTCAGTGCACGCCAGTGCGCGCACGGGACAAGCCCATAAGGCGAAGCCTACATGAAATAGAACTATATTGTATCAAACTTAAGTTGTATATGTTTTGTCCACCAGAGGGCAGTGTATCAGTCAACGTAAATTGGCAGGCAATGATGTTTTCAGAAGAAAAACACACTGTCACGACTGACTATGACTATGTTCCCCGTGGTGGAAAACACTCCTGCATATGCCAGGTAGCCGCGTGCCAGCTGGGCGAGATGGGGGTACTTGGGGCTGCTCTCCTTCCACCAGGACAGTGGGTTGCTGTCAGACGGGGATGGGGGCTCACTTCTCGTAGGCCATCATTTCTCTTTGGAGCACATCTTCATTCGGTCTGACTGTTCAAAATAAATTAGTTTTTGTTAATGTGTTGTTTAGGCTACGTTTTATAATGCACTTTTTATTTTTCCAATGTAGGGCTATATAGCGAGTTTGAGTTGTTATGAAAGGCACTCGATAATTTAAACGTTTTTGTATTCTTTATTGATTATAATATCATATGTTATTACCTGCTCCTGCCGAGTTTTGGCAGTAAACATTGCCAAAGAGGTCCCCCATCGCACTAAGAGCATTTTGTTTTTCCTTGCGCTGCTGTGGCTCCGTAGTCATAACGTTCTTCTCATCTTGGCCTTCCGCTTCGCCTGTCTCCTCGCTGAGCTCTGCAAGCTCCCTCTGAGCCTTATCTTGCACTGCCTGTCACGACTCTTGTTCCAAATGAACCAGCCGGTGAAAACGTGGGTCGAGGTAGCTGGCTGTGTTCTGTAGCAAGAATGCATCTTTGTTGGGGCTATATCGTGCTATATCATTTTTTTCATCTCTTTCAGTCCTGCCCGGTCATCGGTGGAGGGCTTGAGTTGTGTCAGAAGCACATACTGCAGGCGGAGGACCACTGATGCTGTTGGGTAGTCTTCTGTTGACAGCGCCTGGGTGGCTACTTTGAACGGCTTCAGCACGTCTTTCACCTGCGGGACAAATACATATTTAATTACAAACTAATCCTAGCGCCACTAACGTTAGATAGCTAGCTAACATGCTATACTGCTAGCTAGTAAGCGCAGATAGGCTATGTGCCACTTGACGGTACACAAAACACAAACTTAGCTTAGCCAACGTTAACTAGGCTTATACGTGTTACTACATTTGCAAACAGTTATGTTAACATTACGGATATAATATTATTAGACCCAACATAATTAGCCAACGTTACTGACGTTCTCCATCAGGGTCCACTCCACACTGCTGAGCCCCAGACGGCTGAGTTTCTTCTCCATTATCACTGCTGCAACAGGGGCTTATTGATCAGCTGCCCGACAGATCATTTCGTAGGTACTGTTCCGGCGGGTGGGGCAGTCGTTGATAACCTGGACTGGTTTGAGACCAAGGAGCTTCTGCTTGGACTCCAGGAGGTAGCTGTCTGTAGGGGAGTGCTTGAAATGCTGAAAGCCCCTTTCTCGCTACCAGGTTAATTGTGTGAGCCATGCACGGGATATCCATGATGCCCAAGTACCTCTACAGCCTTGACATAGTTGGTCGCATTATCTGTTGTGATGGCAAGCACAGACTCCCGCTCCACTTGGTACTCTTGTAGAACACTGTCGAGGCATGTGGAGACATTCGCTGCTGTATGAGCGGTTTGAAGCTCAGACGTGTCAAGGACGACATTTCTCATCTCCCAGTCCTCATCGATGAAATGGGCTGTGACCGTAACATAGGACTCAGTAGCCAAAGAACTCCACCCATCAGTGGTCAGTGCAAGTTTTTCTCCACGCAGCGTTTCACTTATGCCACCTTTGGTTGTGTTATACAGCTTCGTTATTTTACTATTCATGGTCCTGTAGCAGGGGATCTTGAATCTTGGCTCTAGCTCTTGGACGAAAGCTTGAAACCTGCTCCTATATATCACGTTAATGGGCCTCATATCTTCGCAAACGAACCGTGTCAGCAAATCTGTCGCTCTATTTTGACGGCCATAGGGGAGGCCTCGTGAAGGAGATAGCATGGTGTCGATTCTGGCCTGCCTCGGCCCGGATCCCTCCCCCCTCTACCTCTTCCAGCTTGCTGGGATGTAGTGTTGACATGTGGGCTCTCAAAATGCTGGTTGTCGTGTGGTATGCGAGTTTGGTCCTACATATTTTACATATGACTTTGTCCTTACCAGTGATTTTCCCCTGCATCTTTGGGAACCCAAACTAGCGCCACACGTTGCTCTTAAAATTATCAGGCGTGTACATTTCGACCTCCTCGTCAGGGGCTGTTGTTGGCGTTGGCGTGGCCATTGTTTTGGTATAAAATACAATATAGCGCTAACCAGGACGCTAACGTCACCTACAGGAGCCCAGATGACCAATAATAGCCTTGCTAATGAGCTCACGATTCACAACTTCACTAGGAGTGAAAAAGCCTCGGATTCTGAATTGAAAACAACGTTCAAGCAAACACATTTACAAAAAATAATGCCCATAACAGGTTCGAATATTAAGGGCTGCCTAATATTCGTTTGAATATATATATATTTTTTAATATTCAAATTATATTCGAATAACAAAGCCCTACTACCTATCGGCAGCTAGGGCCGGCCAACAGGTCAATTTAGCTCGAATGAGTCAAGTCAAGTCAAGTCACTTTTATTTATATAGCACATTTAAATACAACAGGAATTGACCCAAAGCGCTTTACATGGCAAAAAAAAGACAGGTTGGGCAAGGCAGTTGATACATAAAAAGAAGCCCAGGGATACACAGGTCTGACTAAACAATGCATTAAATAGGCAGGAAAGAAAACAGTGTTACAGGAGTAGAATTAAAAAGTAGTACAACTTCAAACAAAGATTAGATCAATAAATAGGTACAATTAAATATGATATGAAGCAGGAAAAGTTGAATAAAATAGAGCAGAACAGGTAAAATAGAGTAAACAAAATAAAAAGTAGTAAAAAAAAATTAAAACAAATAAAAAATTAAAAAAGAGGGGGGGTGTTAAGGGTTGTTAAAAGCAAGAGAGAAAAGGTAGGTTTTTAAATTAGACTTAAAACTGGCAATGGTGGTAGAGGACTTAATATGGGGTGGAAGGGGATTCCTTATATTTGGGCCAGCAACAGAGAATGCCCGGTCGCCTTTAGTTTTGAGACGAGTACGAGGGACAGATAAGAGCTGTTTTGAAGACGACCGGGTCGACCTGGGGGTGGAATGTGGGGAAAGCATTTCTGCAATATAGGGGGGTGGGGGCTAAGCCATTAGGAGCTTTAAAAACAAAAAGTAAAATCTTAAAATGAATTCTGAATTTAACAGGAAGACAGTGCAGCTGAGCAAGGACTGGTGGGATGTGCTCTCTCTTTTTAGTACCAGTAAGCAATCTGGCTGCTGCATTCTGGACCATCTGTAATTTGTGAATGTTGGATTGAGTCAGACCTGTGTATAAAATATTGCAATCGAGTCTGGTGGTAATAAAAGCATGTATGAGAATTTCAAGATCTTTCTGGGATAAAAAGGACTTGAGATTGGCTATTACTCTAAGTTGATAAAAAACACTTCTGACCACAACTATTGATTTGTTTATAAAAATTTAGAGAGCTATCCAGCATGACACCAAGATTTCTAACCACAGAGTGCACATTGTTAGAGAGGGGACCAAGAGTACTGCTGCAGCTGTTGACAGAGGAAGATGAAAAAAAGAAAAAAATGATGACTTCGGTTTTACTGTCGTTAAGTTGTAGGAAATTACATGCCATCCAAGATTTAATGTCATTGAGACAGCTATACAGTTTGTTTAGTGTACATGTTGTCTGAGGAGCAACTGGGAGATAGACCTGGGTATCATCGGCATAACAGTGGTATTGGATGCCATATTTATCAAAGATGGAACTGAGGGGCAGCATGTACTGTATAGAGAGAAGAGGAGGGGGCCAAGGATTGAACCTTGGGGGACCCTACATTTCATAATAGCAGAGGAAGAGGAGTGATGTCCTAATTTAACTAAAAAAGTCCTGTCTTTGAGATATGAGGTGAACCAGGTTAGTACAGTGCCCTGCAGACCAACTCTATGTTCCAGCCTGTGCAGCAGGATGTCATGGTCAATGGTGTCAAATGTAGCACTAAGATCTAATAAAACTAAAATGGCGCAGGAACCAGTCAGTACAGAGCAGAATGTCGTTGTACACTTTCAGTAGGGCAGATGCAGTGCTGTGGATAGCTCTAAAACCAGATTGGAATTGATCTAATAAATTAAAAGAGTTTAAATATGCCGTGAGCTGCTGAAAAACCACTTTCTCTAAAATTTTGGAGATTAAAGGCAATTTTGAGATGGGTCTGTAATTTTTCAAGTCGCTTGAGTCAAGGGAAGGCTTTTTTAGGAGAGGTTGCACAGTAGCATGCTTGAAAGTGGATGGGACAACTCCAGTGGCTAGTGAGCTGTTTACTATTGCCAAAATGAAAGGACAGATTATGGAAAAGATAACTCTGAAGAGCTGAGAGGGAATGACATCTGAGGGGAAGTGAGTTGGCTTCATGCGTGAGACTACCTGAGACAGCTCAGAGGAAGAAACTGTACAAAGTGCTGAAGATGGCTGCTAATGGGGGGTTGAGGATCTGAAGGGTCAAGAGTAGAACTAAGGATATTGGCTCTTATTGAGTCAATCTTTTGAATAAAATAAGTGACAAAATTGTCAAAAGCTTCAGGGGAGCTATCAATAGTGTGGGCAGCAGGGTTTAAAATTAAGTTAATGGTTTTAAAAAGCACTTTGGGTCTGTGTGCTTGCTTATTAATTATCTCAGAGTAGTAATCAGCTTTAGACTTTTTAACAGCAAGTTGATAGTGGTTTAGGCTATCACGCAAAAGACCATAGGAGATTTGGAGCTTGTCCTTCCATTTGCGTTCAGCTTGTCTGCAGACACGCCGGAGACCACGAGTGGTGTCATTTAGTCAGGGTGAGACTGCCTTGGCTTTTCTAAGTTTCAGTGGTGCAACCTGATTCAAAGTGTCGGTGCAGGCTAAGTTAAAGAGAGAGGTTAGGTCATCAGTGTTTGAACAGGTGGGGAAAGAGACAAAGAGAGATTTGACTGGTGGTCCAGCCTAAAATGATGAGAGAATTTTGACGCTGTGGCCGGGTTTAAGATTCGTGAGAGAGGGGAGGGCTGAGTGGGGGAAGGTGGGGGACATACAAGAGTGGACTCAAAGTCAATCATGCAATGATCTGATACAGCAATATCTGAGATGGTGAGATTGGCCACATCAAACCCAGAGGAGACAACAAGGTCTAAGGTATGGCCCCTTTGATGGGTTGGACCAGACACTGACTGAGTTAGGTTAAAGGACTCTAAAACGTTCATGAACTCATTGACCATTTGTTTAGTCGGGCAGCATATGCAGATGTTAAAGTCACCAACAATCAACAATTTATCTGATCGGGAGGCCATAGAGGAGAGAAGATCAGTAAACTCATTAATAAATAGGCTACCAGTAGTTTTAGGAGGTCTGTATACCAAAGCACATAGTATAGGCATGTGAACATTAAACAGTAGTAATTGGACTTCAAATGAGGAGTAGGCATTTTTGGGCAAAAAACGACATTTAAATGTGTTGAATATTGTGGCTAGGCCACCTCCACGACCAGAGGCCCTGGGAGTGTTCAGAAAACCACAGTGGGGAGGGCATAGGTCTCCAAGCGGAGTGAGATCATTGGCATTGAGCCACGTTTCTGTTACAAAAAGTACATCCAATTTCCTAGCGGTAAAAACGTCATTTAGGATAAATGCCTTATTAAATAACGACCGGGCATTAAACAGGGCAAATTTAACAGGTGCGAGTAGCTCGGGCGGCGTAGGCGACATAAATCCCTGATACACGTCGGCCGAGACCTGGCAGTGGGGGGACGAGGAGACCAAAGCACCGGGATGAGCGTAGTAGATGTTGCAGACGCAGACAGTGGGATTGGGCACAGCCGTATCATGCCATCGACGCCTAGTCGACGAGCGGGAGGGCAGCGCCGAGATGATGAGTCAAGGGACACTCCTAAAGTGCCTAATGAGAGACCAAAGAGGTAGGTTTGGATTTGAATATATCAGCAGAGTCAGCTTCCCTGATTACACACAATTAGTTTTACCACCGTGCAACATCTCAAATATAATACCACAAAGGAGACAAATCCAAAACGAGTCAAAGTGAAATAGTTCTCCTTATGGATATTGTCCTTTGTAGAGACTGATTGGTGTATTTTCATAGATACACTGCATGTAAATGTATTAACTTTTGTGAATCCTCAGCGGCATGGTGGTGTTTCCCTTTGTGTGCCTGCATGAGTTCCTGAATGATCTTCCAGCACTTGTCCAGGCTCTGCTTCAGCACTGTAGGGTCCCACTGGATTTCCTCCAGGAGGTGCATCTTAGACAGCTTGTCCCCAAAGGAGGAAAAAGTGGTCAACATATTTGCAACCCGCTGATTGTGTAAGACATTGTTTCCTTGTATATGCGCTTTTCCTGCCAATGCTCCATCATCCAAGACTACATTGTATCTCCTATAACAACTTACATGCCACATCTTGAAATACATGAGCAAAAGCTTAGACTGTATCAAACGTCACACTTGGGTCAGAGTGGGGTACACCTAATCGAGATGGTGCTGGATGAAGTTAAGGAGAGTAAGGAGAGGAAGAGTTCTTCATCAGTGGCCAGAACCGCAGACTGATGCCACCTGGTCTTCCGTCTGCTGTGTCTTGGACCTGCATTTACGTCACACAACAACATCACACAACAACCAAGAGGCCTAGGACATTCTGTAGTCTCATCGTGAGGACAACTCCAGGATAGTTTAGTTTCTACTAAACAGAGAGCACGTCCTGAAACCTGGTCTTCTCCAGCATACTCTTCGGAGGAGGACCCAGCAGCTTCAACAGAACACACACACCAAACCATTAGTATAACAGTAGGGCATTGAAATATTAAAGCATTCATTTTTTTGGTATTTATTACCTTCTTCATTTGCTGCAGTTGTTGGAATGCATCGCGCACTTAAAACAGGGCTTTGCCAGTCTTGAGCTCTGCCAACAGTAAATTCAGAAAGAATTAGTAACCTTTTAAGATGGGTGGTTTTCTTACAAGGTAAAAAGCCAGACACTCACTGTTAAGATGCTCCAGACAAGATGCCCCAAAGTCAGCCACATATATAACCTCGGAGTCATCTTTTGATACGAGGATGTTCTCCTAAACAGTAACAGGAGGTTTTTTCTAACAATCCGAAGAAATAATCTTCTACGGCACATATTAAGAAAAATCATAATAATTTTTGTTTAAAATTTAATCCCCAAGACATCTGCATAATGTGTATATAACTAAATGTATATAACTAAATGTGTCAACATGGAGGACTTCACAGGGAGAGTAGATGAGGGCTCCTACCGGCTTCAGGTCACAGTGGATGATGCTGGTCCTACTGAGGAACTGGAGGCACTGCAGGAGAGAGAAGGCATGGCTCCTCACCTGAGAGGTGCCCAGTCCTTTGAACTTTCTCTCGTTCATCACCTCATACAGGTTCTTGGTGGAAAAATCACACATTAGAGGGATTTATTCATCTTTGACCTTAGTCTTTCTCTCTTTCTTCTAATACCTTTTTCAAGCACGGATACTTGAAGCAGCATTTGTTTTGTTATTGGCACTGATATTATCAATAACAAACATCTTGTTTGTTGTTGTTGTCTAACTTCCATATTATTGGGCGTGATATGAAGCATTTATTTCCAAACCCACCCCATCAGCTCAAAGGTGACGCACAGATGGTTCCGGAAGTGGAATTGCTCCTTCATGTGGACGACATTGGCAATGCCATTCTTGACGTTTTTTTGCAGCAGCTCCAGAATTTCCAAATCCGCACTCGCCTGAGCTTCGGCCCTAATGATTGGTTGGTTTTAGGTTCATTGATAGTAATTGTTTATGAATTATATGCATTGGCATATTGATTGTAGATTGAAATTTGAATGGTAACTTTGACATTTTGTTAGTTTAAGCAAACAGTTGCACTTTAACATTGAGCTTGATCTATGATATACCTTTCGTTGTTCACAATGACTTTAATGGCTACCAACTGCTTGGTTTTGTGGTCTCTGCACTTGAGGACTCGACCGAAGGTTCCCTGACCCATCACCTCAAGGACCTCATAGCGGTAGGCAATATGGTCTTTGATAACCTGCATTTCAAACCCCCATTCATTACAAAGAGAACAAACTGTTGATATATATATATTGTGGCAACCCCGATCCAACGGAGGAGTTCGAGCCCCGCCAGCGCCCTCTCCGCGGGCAGGTAGTCAGGGGGAGATATGTGCCGCTCGGCGCAGCGACGCGGGAGCGCGCATCGAGCGCACCCGCGCAATCACGGAGATGCGGAGCACCCGGCGGAGCAAGACGGCGGAGGGTACTTAACGACCACGTGGACACCAGTCGGGAGATCGCGACCGAGTGGGAAAGACGCAGTAGGTGGAGATTACCCGAACCCCCGCTAACGCCATTACGCTTCCCCCCAGGAAGCAGCCGAAGACGCCGGGGATTGAGACCCCGCCGCCCGCAGCAGGACCAGACCCGGCGCGGTGTCCTTTTTCCCAGACCAGGAAGAACCTGAGTTGACTCCTTTGTTACCCTTTTTTTCTGCATGAGTGGTTAAACGCAATAAAAAACCGTTAACCCACACCTTGTTTGGTCCGTCTCCTTCGGAAACCTCAGCCGCCGACGATTGGGGTTGCCACAACGT
>OMKX01113509.1:6061-17568 GCA_900302425.1 Brosme brosme | reverse complement strand
ACGTTCCCTCACCACTGCACATTTCTTTGCAGATTCTTTCTATTTTTCTATTTTCTATTTCTGCATGATGAGTGTATCAGTTCAACATCTCACCGTGGCTATTTACTCATAAGCTAGATGACGTGCGACGCAACTCGATGTGTCGTCCAGCGATGCACAATTCATTTGTGTCCTCATGCTTTTGTTAGAAAGGGTATTCGCTATTCATTGGAAAGGGTGACATGTTGGTCTTGTGTCTTCCAGGTGGTGACCAACAGAGACACTCAGGAGACTCTGCTGTGCATGGCGTGTGTGTTTGAGGTGTCAAACAGCGAGCACGGCGCTCAGCATCACATCTACAGACTGGTGAAGGAATAAACAGTACGTCAAGCCATTCCTGACATTTTGTTCTCCACAGATTGATCAAACTCAAGACAAGTGGCAGTGCCTCTACGTACCTATTCTACGTTTTAGTGTTGGGTGAAATGAGTGGTCATGAATTCATTTTGGTTATGTTTTTATTGTCTGTGTTTTGTAATTTTGACTGCAGCTGTGAAATGCGGTACAGATTCATGTTTTAGTCTATCTCTGTTTGATATACATGTGGTGGTATATATAAATATATATATATATATATAGATATAACGGATTTGCTGGTTGAGATTAATTTGATGAACAGAAATATATGTTGTCTTCTGCTTTATACACGCAAAGGAAAGGAAAAAGGTCCCAGTCTTTTTTCCCCCCATGGGATGACAGGGTCTATTTAATATGAATGAGTGTGTTTTTGTATGTGTGTCATTGATAACTTGGAATCCCATGTTCTGTAGATATACAAACACCCACAGCGAATAGAAGTTCCAAAGAAGCAAATATTTTACAAAACAAGGCTAAATCTATTTAAGTTCAAGATAAATATTGGTAGGCATGGTCACTGCAAAACGATTAGCTAAACTGTTTTCCGACTTCCAAGAACACATGTGACCCTCCTGAAGCACTCCAAGTCTTACACACCAACCATGGAAAGAATGCACTGTGAACATGTCAACTTGAGGGTTTACATCGACACCTTATTCCTTAATGGTGTGCTATTGCATGCTAAGAAACTACCTATTTTGCTCGACATATACATCTTTCTTTTGAGACAAGAGCGGTAAGGTTCCAGATATAAAAAAGCACTATTTAAATTGCTCCAATTGGTCAGCTTGTCCAAAGCACTTTGTCGCCTATTTTGGAAACGCCATAGAGATGCCAACGTTTTTATTTTGTATTCTGATCTTTTTTTTTAGCGCTGTGTTTTTTTTAGGAACAATACAAACATTGGACAGTAGATCACTTCTAGACGGATTTGTTTTTTCTTCTCTCGTCGTTGCAGTTTAATTTGTGTTAGAGCCAGAGTGTTGCTGCCTTTACTGTTCACACTAGTCCATGTTTCTGTGGCCTACACCAATCCTGAGCCTTAAACATGTTATAACCGTGTGAACTCCAAAAGATGCCACTAAAGCTGTGATCTCTTTTCCGAAAGACTCTTAATATGTTTGCGTTGTGTAACCAATTCACAATACAATCTGCCAAAGTGTAAGTGGACAGTGCCTTAGACGAGTATATTCTGATCTTTCCTGTACTATGTTTTCAAATCTTTAATCAGTCAGTATGGATGAGGAAGAAAAGATCTTTGAACAGCATCCTCTTTGAGACGTGACGAGGTTCTGTTACGCAACTCACTCTTAGAACTATGTAGTGTTTTTGGGATGTGGCACGTCTTGTTTAATCATCACACGTCAAGAGATTGTCTATGTTACATTTGTAATCGGTTTAACCTACAACTTTTCTAAATAGTGTACTATATACATGAACAGACTTTGCCTTTCCTGACATATAGACCAAAAATACAGAGAGAAGTCTGTCATCAAGTCCTGCATGGTAGCAAGGAAGTGCCTTTGCGTTCAAATTTCCAGCATCTGAAAATATAGTGTTATCAAGTTATCAAGGAGACGTTGCTAGACCAAAAAATAAGACACACGTGAAACCAATCACCGCATTGCCTTTTTTAAGGTTTGTAACGATTAAGGGTTAAGGTTAAAATAAAGATTCTTTATGAATGAATGAAGATGCTTACAACACCGTTCAGCTGGCAATCGATTGCTTGCTCAGAACTGATCAATTTAAAAGAAAAACACAAAATGTTGCTTTGTTTTTTCAAGGTGAAGTCTGCACATTGGATGTTACTCTGTTCTTGAATACTGCTTCAAAAAGGTTTGATGTCTTTTTGGGAACAGTTTGTTGGTGTTTGTAACAATGAAAAGCTACATTACATTGATAATGATTGTTGTATTTATAAAGAAATTGGCCATTAAATGCTGATGTGAACCACACAAAATGGCCAATATGTGTAACTGATCTGGGTAATTGATGGCAGCCTTGTGTGAATTACAAATTATCATAAAATCCACAAAATATAAAAGTGAATGACTTAGTCTAAAGTCATCAATAGCCTACATTTGAAATTTGATTTCGTGTTTAGACAAAAAATATTAATCTTGTCTTAATTTAATATATATCATAACACCTTTACATCGTCAAATTGTTTCCAAAACCACGTTGAAAGAAACATTTATTTTTTGAGTAATTAGTTCCTAAATGTTTAAAGCAGTTTCAGTTTTATACTTTCATCTCTGCTCTTCTGTACGAGGCCATTACGGCTAATATTTTCACTGTAAATGCTACTCAAGCATATATTTTGCTTTCCTTTCAAAACTAAGTAAACAAAGTATTTTACCTTTAAGAATTTCTACATAATTGCTGACAATGTCTATGGTGGATGCAGACAACATGAGTTCACTCATTCAGTATTTTGTCAAAGTCCTATGTACACTGTGGCGTTAAATAGGCTTTTATTGTTATTATTATTTTTATTATTATGTTATGTTTACCCTGTGTATCCGTTCATATTTACTGATTACTTACCGAGATGTTCATGTTTCCCTATTGTGATTGTATATGATTGTATTTGGTTTTGTGATGACATTGTCTGTATATTACAAGCCCAACAGTATATGATAACAAGGTTACTGCTATACTGCTGGTAGACTTGTAGACATGTCATTCCCACTGTTAAACAGCAGGCTGTATACACCCCATTGCCCTTGGATGTAAAAAAAAAACATCCATGTCCTAATGGGAACTCTGTTAGAATACAAAATGAACAGTAAACATGGGTTGGGTTGAGGAAAAATGACGCAAACAAAGCAGCAGTTTAGCCATTGTTATTTGTACTTTTGTTTAAATGTAGGTACTGGTACCTGTATTGTTTCACTATACTTTTTCAGATGTTGGCTTTAAAGTGGTATTCACAGCTCAGATAGTATCATTAAGACACTTGTGCGCTGTTTTTTTTCTTTTTGTAAAAATGTGCTTTGTATAAATCTATATATTCGCTTTTTCTGGTACAGAATTGTGATATACTTTCATAATGGAAGTAAAATGTGGGAGCAAAGGTGAGGAAAAGAAAAATGCTGTTTGTGTTATTTACTGTATGTTCTTGGTCTGTATCATCATGATGCCTTCTTGATAATAGATATTTTGTAGCTTTCTAGATACTTTGTATGTATGCAATATTGAAGTAAAATAAACCCGGGGACGTTGTATTTTTGTAGGTTGAGTCGAAATACAAATTACGAGAGCATTGCAGCGGCTTGTTCCAGACTTCACTGCATAGACGTTGGATAAACGGTAGATGGCGCCATTTACACTCGCTTTGCCTTGTTGAGCTAGTGCCCCGACTTGGAGGAAAATGTCATTAAACAGCAGGGAGCGCTGAGATGAACATTACCAACGGTGTAAATCAAACGCCCAAAATTCCCGTATACATTTATCTCTATCTTGGCTAAATAGTATTTTTGTAAGACTCAGTTGGCTCATCATAGTATTAAAAAATAAGAGCACAATCACATGTAGATAATGTAGCCTATTATCTGAGGGGGGAAATAAATATAAATGAATTAATTATTATAATGATTAATTATTATTATGAACTAAGTAGTTTATACACGTAGGGGTATGGGATATCGTACCTATTAGGGGTGAACATGTCTTGAAAGCTGAGATACTTCTGCCAGCCGCAGACGCATAACAGTCACGTGATCAGCGCGGAGGCACGTCTTAAGTTGGAAGTTCAAACCCGTTGGACCCTTAAGACTTATACACAATGCAAGGGACCGTAGGGACCACTCTTACACGTAAGCAGATGATTGTTAGAAAGATAGAGATAGATGTTGAATGTTATGTTTTTGTGTTTGCTTGAAGACTTGAATTTTTTCTGAATCGTTTTTGAGTGTTTATCATTTCACTCATTATAACGAAACTCCAGCAACATCAATTCGCTATGCAGTCGAAGGAACGCCAGATATCTGTGTGGGTTTGTCAAGAGGAAAAACTGGTGTTGGGTTTGTCCAAACGCACGACCTGTGCCGATGTGGTGAGGGTGCTGCTTCTAGACGATCATCACAACGCGCAAGTAAAAGTGTCGAAACAAGTGACGCTTCGACGAAAACCTCAATCCTATTGCATTGTTGAGATATGGAAAGGCCTGGAACGCATTTTGCCCGAAAACACCAGAATTTTGCGTCTTTGGGACGCATGGGGAGCGGAGGAGCAAGACAACGTGAAGTTTGTGCTCTCCCAACAAGAGCCGTCAGGAGTCAACCGCGGCCCCTGCAGGAGCGCAGAGGCGCGCGTTGTGCGCAGTAAAGACAACCCTCGCATTTCTACGGGAACAACTACTTATAATGCCGCCATGTGTTTCTCTCCGGGAAAACAGCGTCGGATAGTCAGGAAAGCTTTCAGAAAATTGGAGAAGATGAATAAAAAGAAAACGCGGGCGACGTCCAGAGACGCGATTTCGGAGCGCATCGAGACTATCGTCCACCGTGTGGTTTCCCAGGACGACACACTCCGCCAACAGGTCCATAGAATCCACGAGTTGGATAAGGAAATAGAAAGTTTTGAAGCACAAGTCCATGTGGATAGAATGAAAAGTCACGGAGTCAATTATGTGCAAGATACATATTTAGTGGACGGCCTGGAGAGGCCCTGCACTCGTGAAGGTGACGCGCTCTCATTGGTGGACAAGATCGCCAACTTGGAAGAGTATGTTCGTCAATGTCAGGAGATGGTGAAGCTGCAGGAGATGCTGGAGGATCAGGAGGCACTCATTGTCAGCATGACGACAGACATTCAAGAGGAGTTGAATCGAAGGTGGATGGAGAGGAGGAGGATAGAGGAGAAGCTCATGGCCTGCACCACATCACCACACCTAATAAAGACACCGGGCATGCACTTGGTTGGACTGGCGGCAGGAAACGACTATCTTTTGGACCACGTGGAGAGGATCCGAACAGAGCTCGATACTAGTTTATACATTGGACTTCGCTTAGACACGGATTTAGATGCTATTGACAACGACTTACAACTGACACAGGAGACGCTTAGAGCCAGGGAAAGAGAGATACATGCTTTACTGATACAATTGGACACTTTGGATGCTGACGAAGAACCATTGACATTCGAGAAGTGCAGTCATAATGTGCCAAAAGAGGGAGAGATGATGTGGAGTTTAGAAACTAAAAGAGGCTGGGTTGAGCAAACCAGATGCTGCAATAGCAGCCAGGATGACGACTCGGACACTGGGATTAGTTCTCTGCACAGTCAGGACTCAGACACCTATCCAGTTATCTCACTCACATTACAGTGAGAAAATATTCAGTTTAGTCTACTCTACTCCCAAAGATCAGGTTTCCAATGTCGTTGAAAAGAATACCGCATTTAGATGTAGCCTTATCAGTTTTTATGTAAAATAAATTCTTCATTAAGCCTTCATTGTTATAGGCTGCTATATAATTGTTAAAGAGTGGTCTTGGATATTGACATAGTGAACCTCTAGTGAGTAGCCTATTTCTCCAATATATTTGGGTAATTGTCATGTGCAGCCCTCCAATTTAATTGTTTTTTACCATGTGTAGACTATTTCTCAATGTATTTTGATTAGTGCCATATGTATGCTACTTTAATGGCCAGTGACCCACAATCAGGCTAGCTGAATTTGTCAAACCATATATGCATTCTGCTTTCCAACATATACTAATCAACAGTATAAGTCTTACACCTCTAATCTTCCCAAGTACATAATACAATGAATGCCGTTCATTTTTATCTCCAGCATCGACCTAATGTTTTCAACACCAAACCATGCTCACTGAAAATTCAGTTACACAATTTTCTACATTAAACAGGATAGCCTATTCCAGTGCCTATGTAACACTGTTGACAATAACACAACCCCAACACAATGTTGACATCTGAGGCTTCACACATGTGCAAAGTCTTTAATTCTTTATTACACGTTTTTTTAAGAATGTATGTAATGTAAAAAAGTAGTATATGTTTTGTTTTGTTTATTTGTTTGTGCATTGGGTTTCACCAATTATAGAAAACTTGAAAGTAACACATTGTACTTTTTCAATAGTATCAACGCAACACCTATGAGAACGTAATAGGAGTATAATGAATGGATTAATACCATAGGAAGGCCCAGAGGTGAATATAGGATTGTGATATCAACTTACATAACCAGCTATGTAATTTCTTTTGAGACATGATAATATGGCAATAACAATAAAAGTATGACTAAAAGTATGTGTTCCCAGTGTACCGTATTACAAAGTTACTTCTTATTTAGTTTTATAATATTCCTGAATAGCAGGGCCGTTTCTAGCCAAATGATACAAACGAATGCTTAGGGCCCCCAAGCCACCTGTTTGCAGCAGGCCCATATTTTGTCAGCTTTTTTATAATGTTCAAATTGTGTGAAAGTGTGCAAAAATATAAGCTTATAATATTATTGTTATACATTTCAACTGCAACTGCACACTTATAGGAACCACACTTATTAATTTGTACATTTTATGTGCATTATATCCACTCAGGCCACTCCAATTTTCTTTTTATAACTAACGTTTATTAATGATTATAACCAGGGCTGCCCCCGCCTAAAGATTGTCTTAGTCGACTCCATTGTTTCAAGCTGATAGTTGACTAATCGTCACACTTTAAATGTAATCATTTCAGTTAATTTAATTTGGCACCAGAATATCGTTTGAGTTCCAAGCCATATACCAGAACCATATTTTGAGTGCAATTTGTTAGAAATCCATCTATTAGTGAGTGAAATGAGCTGTGAAAATATTAGTTTTGAGTTGACTTTCTCTGGAGCAGAGAGGGAGGGGAGATTGTTTTGGTTGTTTAGTTTCAAAATCCTGCTCTCTTCCACTTTCGCTAAAACTCTTACCTACAGTGCCTACAGTGCCTATAATGAGCATTTTTTCTCAAAGATGGAGCCACTTCACTATCCTGCCCCCATACTAATGTGAGCTTCCTCCTCAAGATAGTAAGAGATTCATGTAAAGTCAACATAAATTTATGAAATCAGAATTAAGAATAATTGTTCAGCTAGTGTCAGTTCTAAAGTAACAGCGAAAGCATGCCTTTTGCAGAGTCACCGCTCGCAACAGGTTAAATGAATACACTTCATGTGCTGCATATTTTGCAATCATGCTCAAGCCACCTTATTGTTGTGAAATCATTAAAAGAAAAATATATTTGTGTGGCATTTACTTCCAACTCTTACAAACATAGACTGTATAAAGTTGCTTTCAAACCTAACGCTGGCCGGAGGACCACATCACATTTATTTCTGAGTTTATTTATTTAGCGCTATTTTAGTATATTATGCTGGTTTACCAGGTTGGCATGACAAGGAAATAAAGGGAACATCTATCTATATGTATTAATCAAGGTGCACCAAGCATCCCTTGGTGCATCACTGGTGGATCTCTGGGCTGCTGTCGCTTTATGACAGGACATCATCACTGGTCCATCAGTAGTACATCACTGGGCAGATGTCCCTAGATGACTGCACATCATTCCTTGTGTATTGCTGGGTAGATTTCCCTTTATAGCAGGATCTCATCTCTGGGTGGATGTGCCTTTGTGGCAGGACGTCATAGATGGTAAATTGCTGAGTGGATGTCCCTTTATAACAGGCCATCATTGCTGGTGCATCACTGGGGGGGATTACCCTTTATGAAAGTCCATGATCACCAGTGCATAGCTGGGGTGAAGTCCCTTTATGGCAGGACATCATAGCTGGTAAATTGCTGTGGGGATGTCCCTTTATACCTAGCTTCATCGCTGGTGCATTGCTCGGGTGATGTCCCTTTATGACTAGCTTCATCGCTGGTGCATCGCTGTGCGGATGTCCCTTTAATAAAAGCATCATCGCTGGTGCAACGCTGGGCAGATGTCCCTTCATGACAAGCAACATCGCTGGTGCATTGCTTGGCAGATGTCCCTTTACGACAGGACATCATCGCAGGTGCATCACTAGCCCAGTGAAGGCCGCTGAGCAATGCCCGCCTAGTGACATGGTCCCCCGGCGACATGGCGGCCCGGCTGCTACCTCTGAAAACCATAAGGAAAAACATGAATGGATGACTGGATGAATAAACAAGGAAAAGGGCACTGACTGGGCAGACTTCTGACAGAGCTTGCTGGACGTCTGCTGCTAGCGTCAGAGCTTCTGAATGCTCCGAGATATCTTCTTTTGTTGCCATCTCGGAGGAATTACTGCAACGTCATACCCACACACATGCACACGCACACACACACACACACACACACATACAAATATGTGTGTTTTTTGTGTGTGTTTATTATTGTATTATTGTACGGGAAGCAAAGCCCACTGCAAAAGTAGTGGGCTCTGATGGAAAGACAGCTTGTTAAATATCGCACGTCATACATTGATGAAGATAGGAGTTGGAGGGAGATGGTACAACTCAACACCAACCTGTTTCCACTGATGTTCAGCTCCTCACCCTCCGCTATGCTTCTCAGAGACAGGTCCATGGCCCCCCTCTGCAAAGATTGACGTTGCAGTAATATTCGAGTTGACTGCCTCGGGAGCAGAACATATTTTAGTTTGTTTAGTTTCAAATTCCTTCTCTCTTCCACTCCCTCACTCTCTATCTCTCTACAACTCTCAAATCGCACCTATAATGAGCAGGTAAGGGTGCAGTGCTGACATATTTCTCAAAGATGTAGCCACTACACTGTCCTGCCCCCCGAACTTTGAAAGCTTCTTCCTCCGGAAAAAAAGTAAAGTAAAGTAAAAATCAGAATTAAGAATTATATTTCAGCTAGTATATATTCTAAAGTTACAGCAACAGCATGCCTTGTGCAAAGTCACCGCTCACCACTGGTCAAATTAATACACTTTATGTGCTGCATATTTTGCAATTATGCTTTAGCATTTCGTCTCACATGGAGGGGCACACACAATCTCTCTCAGTCAGTGATAGCCTACAACATCTCAGTTGCATTACCACAAACCTATCCATGTGTGCTCACACACACACATATCTGCATCGCTATAGTAACCACGCACACATCCCTGTAACAGTACACGCACACAACAATAAGGATCTTATGACGACATTGTTGGCAGTAAGAATCATTGTTGCAGTAAAAGCAGGTAGTAGGTGCACAGTGCAACTAAAGAACTCACGCCAAATAAGCTAATGGAGATTTATTTGTAACCAATATAGGCTGTAGGCTAACAATGTAGACTATTGCCTATTGAAGTTTAGGCCTAAAATAAGTGGTGAGAGCCTATCCTTTTATAATATCTACAACTTAACACACTCACACTAAGACACACAACCAGACACACACACACACACACACACACACACACACACACACACACACACACACACACACACTCATGGGGGGAACCATGGGGGGCCCGATGTATCCACATCTCATCACAGTCCACGCCCATGAACGCTGTGAGAGCACTCACTCACATCCCTTCGGACTACTTACTAAGAAGGAAGCCTTATCCTCTCCCTTTCACAACTGAACCAATCACACCCGAAATAGCCTTACAGCAACAAAAAAGGGTCAAAAGTAAATAACTAAAGTAAATAAAATCCAAGTTCTTGGATATAAATCTGCTCTGGAGGTATTTCATGTATTGTATACGGTACATAAGTATACGGTGCATATACTATAGTTCAGCATCAGCACCGAGCAATCTGCTCAGAAAGCACTAGGTGTGTTTGTATCAGACCGGGTACAAGCACTGGCGCTTTGCAGTCAGACACATTGTACCGGTCACAGGTGTGTTCAATCAAATGGAAAAGGTGAGACATCGTGCAGTAAAAAGAAAAAAAATCCATGTTAAAGTAAGTTAATATTTATTCAAAGAGGAACGGTTATACAACGTGTGGATCAGGTTGCACCGTGATGCAAAATCAGGGGTTTTCATGAAACGCACCAAGACCAAATGAGTCTTCTGTGGCCACACCTGCAGTCATTGAAAAGGAAGCCATAAGGATTTGCAGCTGAGCTCAGCTATCCCTCGCAACAGCACAGATTTCATAGGTGTGCCTCTGTGTATCGGTTACAGGAGATAAAATACATTTAAATGTCTGGATGGGTTTCTGAGGCGACATAATTATCCTCCACACTATAAATTGAATGGCTTCTGCCCCAGGCAAAGCTCATAAGATCTTGCTTGTTAACAATTGCTCCGGTACAGCTTTTTATTAGTACATGGGAAAGAACGGTTTCAAACACAAAGGGCACAGATCATGTGGCAGTGTTTTAGAGGGTCAGAATTTCCACATCCAAAGCAAAACCAAAATAATAGTGTAGCAGTTGCATAAATCAATCAAAACATAAATCAATCAAAAACATTCATTTCAACCTGCTGATTATTTTTAACATGACAATAAAAACATCAACAGTCATCTTCCTGTCTCCCCTAGAGGGTGCTTCATTGACAAGAAAATAAAGATAATATTTACCTCAACATTTTCATTTGTTGATCCACCATGGGCCCAAACCATAGATGTGGCCCCACTCATGGATGTGGCCCCAACCCGCATAAGGGAGAATTTGCCTTCAGGGCTGCTGCCAGATAGGTTTTAGGAAAGCAGGTGACGTAGTATAAAGAGCGACAAAGTTCATGTAGGGAGGAGGTTGTGGTGGATGAATGAGTCAGACATAAGGCTGTCACCCATGAGACCAAGGTTTGTGTCCTGTATGCTTTTTTAGACTTATTATTTTCAGTTTTCAGTCGTAGTTTGGTTAGGTATTGGCAACACAACTACTTGGTTAGGTTTAGGGTTAGGGTTAGTTAGGCAACACAACTGATTGGTTAGGTTGAGGCAACACAACTACTTGGTTAGGTTTAGGGTTAGTAAGGCAACACAACTACTTGGTTAGGTTTAGGGTTAGTTAGGCAACACAATTACTTGGTTAGGTTTAGGCAAAACATCCGCTTGGTTAGGTTTAGTCAACACGACAACCTGGTTAGGTTTAGGCAACACAACTACTTGGTTAGGTTTAGGCGGAAAGCCCAGTCTGACGGAAAGATTTCTGGCAAAGGCCTTTCTTGCAGAAAG
>OMKX01113503.1:0-11340 GCA_900302425.1 Brosme brosme | reverse complement strand
ATACAAGCTGCCATATTGGGTGCTGCCCGAGCTGAACATTGAAATGGTCTTTCTACAGGAAAAAGATAAGAAGCTGGTAACTCCAAAAATAGCAGAACATCTAAACTCAATTAGAGACAGTATTTTGATTATTTTTACAGATGGATCTAGAGACCCAGTTAGTGGGAGAGCTGGGTTTGGGATGTATGTGGAGCAGCTTGGGGTGAAGATTGGCCGGCGCATCTCTAATGGGAGCTCTGTTTTCACATCTGAGTTAATGGCAATCCTATGGGCTTTAAGGTGGATTGAGGAAACCAGACCTAGGTTATCATCTGTTCAGACTCTGCAGCTGCTCTGGAAGCCTTAAGAGGGGGGAAATCTAAGGCTCGACCTGATATTATTATTGACATTCTAACTGTGTTTTTTAGAATTGGGTTTAGATCTAACATCACCTTTTGCTGGGTTCCGGGACACGTTGGGGTTGGGGGGAATGAGCAGGTGGATCAGATTGCAAAACAGAGTTTGAGAAGAGAGGTAGATGTTCATATATCCTGGGGGAGATTGGAGCTGAGAGAAATAATTAAAGAGGGCTTAATGAAGGAATGGCAGAGAGGGTGGGAAAAAGAAAGCAGGGGTAGACACTATTTCTCTTTACAATCTCAAGTTAGAAAAAGATGTACCTGCACTCTTCAGTCCCGTAGGGATTCCGTTAAACTGTGTAGATTAAGGCTGGGTCACTGTGGGCTAAATAACTTTATTTTTATTTTAGGAAAACATGTGTCTGGTTTAGGTGAATGTGGGAGTTCTGAGACAGTAAAACATGTTTTTCTGGAGTGTAGAAAATATAGGACAGAAAGACATACATTGTTTGATAGACTGCTAGGAGGACTTGGAGTTGAGGCTTTTTCTGTTTTTTCTTTGTTTGGACACTGTGAGAACCACAAATTGATCTCCACGGCAATTTTGCAATTCCTGCACAATACAGGACTGTATGTAAAAATCTAGTTCAACATCGGACCTGTGGAGGGCAGTAATTCGCTAAACAGCCTCTAAACTGCCGGAATCCTACAAGAAGAGGAAGAACAACAATAGGCTGAGTAAGAAGTTTAGCCACGAGCTTGTTGTAGCCTGTATGCGTGTCTACAGTGTTGAATAAAGACACCAGTTAAGAACCTTATAAAGTGTTGCCCGTGGCTCAGCAGCCGCGGGTCAGCAATCCTGTTTGTGACGGCAAATCTGTAGTGGATTTTAACACTAACACTTTAACAAAATAAGAGAGTTCGTGAAAACCGAAGTATGAAAGATAAAGACTTTTATTATCACTGGCGAACAAGTAAGAAGAAAGCCTGAGTAGCTTTGCAAAGTAACTAAAGAGCCTCTCCCCAGACCTCTGCCTTTATGCCCCATTCTGCACATTCATCATCCACACGTCGTTACCTCATTCTATACGTCCCTTCTTATGTGGGGGTCTACTGTAGTCTCCATACGAATATCCACTGCTCCCTAGTTCTCCTCTTGGCCCACGGCTTGTATCTTACCATATATGGAAACATACTACACACACACATCCAACATATGAGCCACACTCATTCCGTAGGTCGACTGTACTCATTCACCTCTTGGTGACCCTAATGGTAGCATATTGCAGCTGTGCTGGGGGATTCATGTAGAGTGGTACCCTTTTTACTCAAGGTTTCTCCACAGTTATAGACAAGCGTATAGGCAAGATAATAATTATATATTACCATTAAATGTTAGAGTCAATTTCTCCTTTACTTGCAGTCCTAGTTATATTTGTGTTTTGATTGACACCGGGAGTGGATGTTGCTCATCATAAACAAGTCCTAATATACCAAGCTCTCCAGAACAGCTGGGCTCTACTAATCTACTGGCATCTCTGCGGCGTGTGTGCGCATTCGATGGGCTGAGTGGCGTGTGTGCGCATGCGATCTCTGTGAGATTACTTCAATATAAGATTCCGCACACACAAAACGTTCTGTGCGTAAAGTGGTTAAAACAAAGCTGTTTTTTTTTTGTGCACACGGTACACGCGCGTACCGAACCTTAAGACCCGTACCGAAAAATTTTGGTACGAATACGCGTAACGTTACACCCCTATAATTCAGTGAAAAGGAGTAAGGTCTGAGCTAGATTGAAAAAAGAAGGCTCAAGTATTATTTTAACAAGAAACCCACCTGCCTCAACTGGAGCATGAGAAATTAAAACGCTTTGGTTTTACAAATACATTCTATGTACATACAAACCTAACCAAAAAAGGGGAGTGGCTATCCTGATCGCAAATGCAGTGCAATTTGAAAGCCATAAAGAATTCAGGGAGGGAAGGTATGTACTAGTGAAAGGAAAGCTAGAAAACAAAGTTGTAACACTGATAAATGTATATGCCTCCCAGAAAGTAGCAAATGTTTTTGCATTATTGCATTAGAGACTCAAGGTTTTTTGAGGAGGTGACTTTAATGTGGTATTGAATCACAATTTGGACACAAGCTTAAGAAAAACAAGATGCATTTTACTAGGTTTAGGAAAGCTGCAATGCAGGAAATGGGTCTAATAGACGTGGAGAGAAGTCAGCTGCATATTGTGGCGACGGCGGAGGAATGACGAGACGGGAGCCCAGGGTTAAGAAGATTGCAACTCTCGTGCCCCATACACCGCACGACCTCGAGGGTTGCCTTCATTTACACCACTACCAAAACACACAAAACACACGGCATATAGCCCACACCCACGACACCCTCGGTGGCGGTGCCACTTCCCGGACCCTCCCAGGAGCCATTGCGGCACCCACACATGGCGACCACGGCCGTAATCGCCACAGTATAGTACAGACTCACCACACATACTACAGAAAGATTTAGATCCAACCAAAAATCCTGAAACTGACTTACACTGATGCTCAAATCAGAATGCAACCCCCATCACCATACAACACGTCATGATGAATATAAATATTTCCATCATAAATGACCTGAGGATCTCTCCCCACACCCTGTGGGGAGAAGCGCCACAACATCATGGCCACCACAGCAAACATTGTTCTTGCTCCAGCTTTAATTTCTCGATATTCGGCGGCATTGCCACAACAGACCGAATAGCTTCGCTCGCATCTTTCTCCATGGTCTTCTGACTACAACTCAAACTGCCACACGACCTCAACATCATTGTTCTTAGCCACTCCCTCTGTTCGCTGATTGGACGCCCAAAATTTGCCATAGAGAAAACCTTCGAATATACCGCAAACCCAGACCTAGTACTGAAGGAAAATGAAAATTGAGCGGAAGTACGTAGGCGGGCGGTGCCAGGCTAACACTACATGGCCAAAACAATGCAAATTATTGTACGTAGAACGAGACAATGACGATAGTTATGTTATTAGAACTCTAGTTCTATGATTGTAGGCCACCCGTCTAGGCTCTCCTTATGGACTTTTCCCGTAAGGTGATATTTTCAGATTCTTTTTTCTCTTTTTTCAATGTGGGCACCGCCCACATTCCCCACGGCACCGTGTATATAACGCAGCGTTTGTCCTCCACGCTATTCTTTTAGCAATTGGAGGGTAAAGCAGGTGGGAAACTTGACGGCTTCGCCTACAATCATAGAACTAGAGTTATAATAACATAACTATGGTTCTTTTTCATGTAGGCTACGCCGTCTAGGCTTCGCCTTATGGGCTAAGGTGAAGCTGCGAGCGGAGCCCGATCAATGTACTCCTGCTGGACCCCAGTCACAAAGACCTAAGTCACAGGGCACATCAGACTCAATAATCCGAGGATGTGCAAAACACAACAGCTAAATAAAAACTCTAAATTCTCCTTAGAACACGCAAAGCGCTGATCAAGAGAATAGAGCGAGTCTGTAACTTCTGACTCAAACCGGATTTCATAGAATCCATGAAATGGGCGATGCAGAGCAACAATGCTTCTCCTTCGTCCGCTACCACCGGGGGCGGAGCTAGCTACGTCCGCCCCAAACGAGAGGCGGTATGAGGAACCCGCCGACAGGCGTAACAATGAAAAGAGCAGCTAATCGGCTTTCCTAAGCAATGAAGAAGTTCTAGCTGCCGGTGAACACACCGAATGTGCAAAACAGGCAACGAATGTATGCGACGATGGACTAAAGGTCCACACAAGCACACAAATTCACACATAACCTTCTCAATAGACAAAAGTAACATCCATTATAAATGGTTAGAGGACAGGATATTAAGACGCCGGTTACAAACTGTAACCAAAGTCAGAATAACCGGTCACTCTTATTCCCAGTGTAACGCTGGGACGCCACCATGAGGCGAAGCTAAAACCGCGTAGCCCACATGAAAATAAACAGCGACAAAGAGCAGCTAATTTGGCATAACACACAGCGAAGCAGCTCTAATTCAATTTGTAACCAAAGCAATAATAACCGATCACTCTTGAACCCAGCTTAATTCTGGGACACCACCGGGTGACAGCAGAGATAGGCATAATCGAAGAGCAACGTTACGAATCGTAACAGCTCCGAGAGACAAGCCTATATCCAAGCCGTAGAAGGGGCCCCCGACTCCAACACAGAGTGGAGCCCCATGGACATGTCTAACATGTAAAAACAGATAAAAAGGGCCGGGGGAAGACCATGACGCAGCCGCTCAATTGTCCTCCACCGAAACGCCCTAGAGTAGAGCCGTCGAAGCGGACACACCCTGAGTAGAGCCGGATGTACCGACAACACCCTGTGTAGTGCTGGGTGTACCGACAACACCCTGTGTAGAGCTGGGAGTAGCAGCCACACCCTGAGTAGAGCTGGGTGTGGCGGCCCTTGGCATCGTTGCTATAGCACACAGTAGAACGGAACGTGGCCAAGAGTTTCACGTACATAGCCAGTGCCCGCACCAGGCACAGGAAATGCAGTTCCGCCTCTGCCTCACTTGAATGAGGCGGGGGCTGAAAAGCCTTAAGCACAACATCCCTCGACCAAAAAGAACTAGATGTTCTTGGGGAGGAAGGCAGGGGTCTAAGCAGCGCGAAGGAGCTGTCCTCGTTTAGTAACAAGCAGCTTGAAAGGGGCTTGAGACAGAGGCTCGAAAGGGTCCCTGGATAACCCACACAACAGGGTGGGAAGATCCCAACGTGGTGTAAGCATGTGAGAAAAACAGGCTTACAAACGTCTAGCCCCAAGCAAGAATCTCTTGACCAGTGTGCGTGGCCAGCAGAACAGCTGCTGCATAGACTTTGATAGTGGAGAAAGCCAACCTTTCTCCAGTAAGCACTGTAGGAAACCAAGCTCACTTCCCACCTCACAAAGAGATGGGACAACGTGGTTGTTGTCACACCACTTAGAGAAAGCGCCCCTCTTCACCGCGTAGCGGGAGGAAGAGGAAGGCGCGCGGGCACTCTGGACAGTGGTGATAACAACTGCTGGCAGTCTCTGCCCTGCAGGATCAACCTCTCAGAAGCCAACCAACAGCCGTCCCAACACATCGGGCAGGTGGTGCGCTGTCCCATCCTGTGCGCTTGTGAAAGCGCATCCGGTCTGACCGGCACCAGCCATGGCGCTGTGCGCGATGGCGCCGCTAGCTCTGGAAAACACAGAGCTGAGTGGCTCTCCGGGGCCACCAGAATGAGGGACAGATCCTCCTCTCTGACCTGCTCCAAAAAAGAGAATGGATCAGTTGAGGCGGGAACGCATACAAGAGAGCCTGCGGTCAAGGTGTGCGCACCATCGGATCTACCCCCAACAGGGAAGAGCCTGGTGGCTGAGAGAGAACCACACCTGCAGTGGGTGTTCTCTCTGGACGCTGGCGTTCCGAACCTGACAATGTCGGGATGTAACCAGTACTCGTCTCAGCGGGGACTGCCGCGAGACATGAGGTCGCTCTGAAGCTCTGGGCGCCCGCGATATGCGGGCTCTTAAGCTGAGAAGATTCTTATCAGCCCAAGCCAGAGCTCGACCGCTGCTCAGTGGAGGGCAGAGGAGCGCCGCGGACACGCTGTCCGTTCTGATCAGAAAATAGCGGCTGCGCACCAGGTGAGAAAAAGGTAAAAGCACTTTCCTCACCATGGCGAGCTCTAGCACATTTATGTGTGCAGTGGGGAGCGTCGGCCACTTGCCTCCGATCGAGTGGGAGAGGCACGTTCCTCCCCAACCCGTCAACGAGGCGTCCGTGAAGACCACCACGTAAGACGTCACACTGCCTTGAGAAGTGCAGGGGGGCTTCCCCAATATTCCAGGTCTGGCGACACTGAGCGGGGTACGGAGAGCACCCTGAGCTTGTGTCGCCTGGGATCCAACCTCTGGCGAGCAAACCACCGCTGTAGTCTGCGCATAAAGAGCAGACCCAGGGGAACCATGGGGTGGGCAGCTGCCATCAGCCCCAACAGGTGCATGATAGACAGTGTGGTCACGCTCCTGTGAAAGCGGGTGAGGGCCAACAGGACCGCATCTCGCCGAGGAGCGATGGAAGAGCGATGATTTATCACCGTCATGGTGTCTCTTCCCACAGCTTCCTCTGAGGCTCAGGACAAGTAGATCGTCGAGATAAAAAATATATATTTTTTCCTTGATGCCTGAGCGGCCCCAGCTCCGCCTCCACACACTATGACGGTACGGCCCCACCAAACGCGTGGCAGCGAGAGTGCTACTCGTCTCCCATTCACCTTGCATTGGAGGCGTGCTGGACGCGTGCTCGCGTGGGGCAAGGGATTCTGGGTAGGCTCGCGTACGGGCGAGTAGACGCCGCGCGTGTAAAGGGGAGGGACAAAAGTTGAACTTCAGTTAACTTCATGCAAATGAGCGCTTCTAGAAGCGTGCGTTCGGCCATGCGATTGGACAATCGACATTCAGTCAGTACTGACGGACCATACGGACTCGAGGTGGAATTTTATTTCCTGGTTTTAAGCACGTCGATCGACAAAGTGGTAAACTCCCACAAGCGGCCACTAGGGAGAGTTGGGGCGTTGCCTCGCGTTGCCACGATCGAGGCCACGCGTTTGGTCGGGCCGTACCGCAAGGAGGTGCGCGGGGCCAGAGAGTAACCAGATGGCAGGCACTGTCATACATACGCTACGCCCATAAAGGCAACAGGGAAATCTCCTGTGAGCCTTGAGAATAGGGACGTGGAAGAAAAACATCCTTGAGATCCAGGGATGTGAACCAAGCGCCCCCTCTCACACAGTTCTCACTCTCTCGGAGTGACGCTCTGGTGGTGAGCATTTTGTATTTCTGCGTAACAACTGATTTGTTGAAAACACAAGATCCAGAATGTGCTCGTCTCCCAAGAGTCGAGCCACCTCCGCTGCAGAGCGGGGTCCCGCAACCTAGCCTCCACCAACCCCAAAAGGGGCGGGGGACGGTGCTTGATCTGAATGGGAGGTCCCCACCTCAGCATGTTATCCAACCTTGTTGGTAAACGCGTCACTCTGGCCAACACGCATAGCGCTTGGAGAGAGGGCGAGCAGACAGCTGAGAAAAGCTGTCTGGCCCCTCCCACCTTCACATCGTGTGTGATGGAATTGCTCGTCTGCAAGCGGAGAAACCACTGCAGGGCAGGACTGTGCCACGAGCGTAACGGGCGGCTCCGTCTTCTCCTTACAGCCAACAGACTGTAGGGAGAAAGCGAGGAAAAGTCGGGGTCTAGGAGACTGGTACACGAGGCCGTACATACAGCCTCGTGTGACGAGTCCCCAGCTCGCTCATGAAGCACACGGGGACGCCACAAGGAGGCGGACGAACCCGGGCTATACTACGCCGTCTAAACGCCGCCCAACCACTAGGCTGATGGGAGGGCGAGGGAGCGTGACAATTCTACACATGCTTGTGTAAAGATGTACTGCCGTTCAGTCAAACAAACTTTATATCTTTCCATAATTTATATATATAAAATGTATATTTATTTTATGGGTGGAAAGAAACAGGAAGCAGGTCGGTCCTTCTGCGGCCTGGTCCCCCTCGGCAATGCCATGCTGTCGGTGGCATCGGAGAATCTTGTCCACGTCGTCAAGCCCACGTTACACCTTTCCAACCGTCATGGCCGACAGGCAGAGGAGGGCAGGAACGAAGCACGAGGCGTACTCGTCGCCTGGTGGAAGCGCTGCCGGGCAGGAGGAGCCGCCACTGTATTTCTTCATCGTAGATGGTCGAGGTAGTAGACTTGGTAGATGACTGGTTCAAGCAATTGCTGAAAGAAAAGGGAGGACGACCGCTGCTGTGCGCCCTGTTATATATACGCTGCAGTGGGGAATGTGGGCGGTGCCCACGTTGATTGGTGCATTGCTGAAATGTTCAGTGCACGCAAGGGCGCACACGGGACAAGCCCATAAGGCGAAGCCCAGACGGCGTAGCCTACATGGAATAAAACAGCGTTTTTGAAAGATGCTGAAATTGGTGTGAGAATAAAAAGGGGTCTTTTTTTTTTACATCAAGGCATGTTACCGTATTCTAGAAGTACTCCCATATTTAATTATTAACCCCAAAAAAACATAACATGGGACCTTTAAAGGAGTTTGCAACCCTCGTGCCCCATACACCCCCCGACCCGAGATTTGCCTTTATTTTACACACACACACACACAAAACACACATGGTATCACCCACACCCACGACTGCCTTGGTGGCGGTGTCGCTATCGCCGACCCTCCCAGGGTCCTTTGCGGCACCCAGACTTGGTGACCACGGCCGTGATCGCCACAATATGTTGTAGGACATGGCGGAGGTAACAGCCTATTTGTTTTTCATCACACAGTCCTCTTATTGCATCCATAGTTGTAAACTACATGTATAGACCTATAACTATCGCTATCTGTTATATATGATCACATAATATATATATTGATTATTAATCTAGATAGCAATCGGTGCTACAAGCAAATGTTTAATTGCACAACAGTTTAACAGTTTCGTTTTGGATACCAACTTTCTTCAAAAGAGTGATAGACAACTTTTAGTGATCGAACAGGGAAACAACCTCAAAACATTGATGTGTAAAGAATGCACACCATAATCCCCCTCATCAAGGAACTGCCATTTGCTACACTATTTTACACAAGTATTAAAAAGTAAAATTCCAGTATAATTGAATCCTCTAAATACATTGACTATTTTGGTGAAGGGACGAAGCATAAATTAACCTTCACTAGGCTAGGTTGAATAGTCCATCTGTAATTTTCACCAGCGCGACTATTATTTGAAATTGCCGCATATTTGCGTAAAACGTCAATTTTTTCAGCGTCTTTTTTGCTTTTTTGCATCTTTTATTCGCTACGCGTATTTGACGCTACACGTATTTGGACGCTACGCAAATACGTGTACAGGTATTTGTATGCGATAGACAGCAATTCAATGAACAGATTTTAGAAATAGTGACAAATAGAAAAGCAATTCAAGTATGATGAATGGAAAAAGTTTTTTTACTTCATCAAACTTCTATTGCTTTTCTATTATTTGACTTAAATGAAAAGTTTAAGCTAACAGATAACACACTGAACTGTGTAGCACAAATAAAAACTGTCAACCTATATCAAGCAGGCTAACAAATAGCTAACCTACAAATTCTTGGTCCCTATTTACGCGGTCATTTGCGATTTGAATAATTTGTCTCAGTGCTCTTAATATCAGCATATCAATGTCATCGTCCAAGTCTTGTTCTTCATGGTAGTTCTTCACAGGAAATATGCAGGTCAATGGAATTCCCAGCATACTATGGATGTCCTCCATCTGAAAAGTGCAGCCATTTTTTTACTTATGATGTGTGACCATAAAGCTGTGTTTTAAATTAATTATAAAACAATTCTTCAAGCTGCACTCCTCAATATTGGTCCATCCAGCACTAGGCTGTACCCTGGACTACAAGATGATGGAAACGCACCGATTGGATTCAAGACTGCTGTCTGTCTCTAGAATATTTGTATTTGCTGTAATAAGAGAGACAGCAGAAAGTGTCCCTCCGTCTGCAGTCATTGTTTTTCTATTTCCATTCTAATATCTCACAAGCGTATTAGTAATCCAAGAAAATGCACATAATCATGTTCATAGAAACATATCAAGAGCTTGTGAAAGCTATTCACACAAAGTAACAACATGTGAAAGACAGCTGATGTTCACTCAATTTAAAAAAGAAGTGCCAACTGCAAATCGGACCTACCATTTTCTTGATGCGCTTGCTTTTGTAGACATTTTGAAGGCTTTCTTTAACGAGTGGACACGCTTCATCAATGTGTGTCAGAATGGCCATCTGTGGAATGTCTTAACACATACAGAACAGAAACATGGGTCAACATTTAGCTTTTCTCACATCTAGCAACACAAACTATGCCGCAGCGCCAACAAAACACTGTTACACATACGAAGGAAATCCTCTTCATTCTCACCATAGTCTCTGGCAGCTGTTCTGATGTTTTTCAACTTGTTTAGGGTCCCTTCGCTCATCTTAGGCACAAAGTTAGCAGAAACAACACAGACCAATATGTCTGCGGTGTCATTTTTATCGGGGTTCTTGTTGTAGAATTCATCAGACTGATCCAATGCAGATGCAGAATTGAACTGAAATTGGATGTCAAATAAACAACTGTTGAAAGTTTATGTTCATATTTCATGCACTCTGACTTAATACTGTAAGGGGCTGTAGGTACGATTCCAGAGCACGATTCTGAAACTAAACAACCAAAAAAGTCCCCTCCCTTTCTGCTCTTTCCCTTGCTACTCGCTCATCGAGATTGAAATGCGCCGTTTCGAAAATGAAAATCCAGACGGTCCGGGAAGCGCTGGCTTGAGTCAGAGTTTCGGTTTGAGTTGAAACATGTCCTTACCTGCTTCTTGAAGTAGGGCCCAGATAACTAAAGAAATATATACATATCCCAAAAGCACTCTACCTTGTAACCCTCTTTCACATGTCCCTTCATGGCAAGTATTTTGTCCTCAACACGGACTCCTCTGACCCCATCCAAGCCACTGATGTCGTTGAAGACAAACGGGTATTCGCCTGGCTTCCCTTTTTGGATTTGATGTGTTTTATACTGTTAAAAGAGTGCAATTGTATTTCAGTCTTTCAGATATTGGATGATGATATTGATAATACTGTGCATACTTTACCGCTAGTAAGTAGCAATAGTTTCCAATAATAGCACAGCGAGTTCAGTGGTTAGTCATCAACAGCGTGAATTAGTTGAGATGCCAAGAAGAATGTACCTTGAAAGTGAATGTGTCCTGACCGTTGGAAGCCGCTGCAGGACAGGTAATCCTTTTTTGACAAACACTGTCAACAGAATTAATGAAACTGGATATCCCACTTCCACTTGGGCCATAGGTTAGAATTCGAAGATGCTTGATGGTGCCATTTTCGAGACAGAACGAGTCCAGCCAATTGAGCTCGTT
>OMKX01113502.1:0-10087 GCA_900302425.1 Brosme brosme | reverse complement strand
AGCACCCCACGGCCCCTGCGGTCAGCACCTACTCTGTGGTCAACTTGTGGTCAGAAATCCACCTGGATCTGGTTTCACACCAGATCCCTCCCACTAAACCAATTGAATCCAGTAATAACCCATGTCCCTGCACCTTGAAGCTTGTTACTGAAGACACGCACACAAGCTACAACCAAAGCATAACCAACATATATGTTCCCACCGCTGTCCAGCAGGAGTCTTTAAAGATGCAGTGTATTCAAAACTATTGTTATTTTGTCGTATAGGATCGTCAACATAGTAATCTATGCCATTTTATCACTGTTACTGAAATAAGTCCCCAATTTAGAAAAAGGGGGTAATATCCTATGTTTTTGCCATTCTCCCCAAAACACCATGTGAACGTTCCACTCTGCTGCGAACGCAGGTGGCGTTCTTTTCTTGTCGTCTGAGTGCCTTTTCCGAGGCACTCAGACGTTACGACCAAGGGGCAGCGGCGGCAGGGTTTGTGTGGATGTGTGGAGCTCTGTCTGGGCAGCGGTTGACTGCGGCGAAGTTGATCTTTTCGGACACCTATAATATTACCCCACAGTGTGTGTGGATCGTGAAGCTCCGTCTGAGCAGCGATTTATTTAATGCCCGCGTCCTATGTTAGGGTTCCCGGACACAACGAGTATAACGTTAGGGGGTGTGTATGGATGGTGAAGCGCTGTCTGAGCAGACACCCGCGAGGACCAAGCGGGCCCCATCCTCTGTATGCTTCAAGACTTATCCGTTACGATTATTAACTCTGCAAAGGAGGTTATATTTTCACCCGTGTGTATGTGTTTGTTTGTTTGCCTGGATCCACACCAATTTTGTAGAATGATCAGAATGATCTAGAACTTTTCACTCAAATTGGCCAAAAAGATATTTTAGAAATGTTCGTTTCATGGGATTTGCACTCACACGCCAGAGCGTAGACAGAAATATCTCACACAAATTTATGAACTGGGCAATGTTTACGTATTATACATCTACAGTGTTTCCCATACATGCATCCAACAGTGGCACAGAGCTGCCGCTGGATTACTACTGCTACGGCCATCAGCCATGTTGTTGTTAGAATTATAAATTAGGGGTCAAAGGTGCCCCATATTGCACCCACGCAATTGTTAAATTGTCATTATTGCTAAATAGTTTTCTGCTATAGAAAAATAGAAATTGCATGATAAGGTAGGTGGTGTTAGCTTATGAATGGCTTTAGACTATATTATTAAGTGACTTTTTCTCTTTATACTTTTAAAGTAGCCTACATATTTGATTGTGTAGATCAGAAGCAACAGTATTATTAAACGAGGAAGATGGAATGGCTACAAATGGCAGAATTTAAAAAACTATGTGCGCTGACTTTAAAGGATCTGGCCGGTTTGAATATCCCAGGTTAATTGTTGACATTGTCTATGTACAAAATCAGCCATGATTTTTGTTCAACTTACCACCTCTTGCGGTTTGGACACAACGAAAAATGGACATCCATTATATCCCAAAAGAGTGTTAACAGATCCCATAGCTGTATATTGGTTTGTCCAACAAATGTAAGGGCATACAAACTGCCCTGGTTAGGTAGCTTTCTCCAATATGCCCACTTAGGAACAAATCCACAAGTTTGTACTGTGTTTACTCACCACTGGCATTGCGCATGCTCACAGACTTAGACTGAGGCGCGCAGTTGGAATTCTGTGTGAAGATACTGGCTGCGTTATAGGCAGTCTGATAATTCAGAATTCTGAGTGCAGCGCAACATTTCAAAAAGTTGCAAGGGTAAGTGTTGGAGGGTGTTCTTTTTTTTACTTATTGGAATACAGCATAAGCATTCTGTGTTTAGACGCCACTGCGCAGGCAAACACAGAATCAAAACTTGTGGATTTGTTCATTTGTTGGCACTATTCAGAAAGCTACCTAGCCATTGCAGTTCATGTTCGCTAACCTGGGTGGGACAAAACAAAGATACAGCTACGGGAGTAGCTAAATACTCTTTTGGGATATAATGGATGATCGGCAACTGCCTAATTTCGGAACGCATCTACAACACAAGAGGAGGTGAGTTGAACAAAATCATGGCTGATTTATATCTGGACATAGAGAATGTCAACATTTAACCCACACATCAGTACCGTGCATGCACATATCAACATAGTGAGCCTCACACACACCTCAGCACCGCTGCCGGAAATCGAAGGAGAAACGCTGAACTATACATAATACTTCAGCAAGACGTGCTTGAAAATGTGGATGGATATGGATATGTTACTGAAGGGGGCCTTCAGGTTGCTGGCCTTGGCGGAGGTCTGTGCTCTACTGTGCACATGTTCTAGTGTAGTCTGCCTTTCAGACACTGAAATGGCATCACTGTGATATTCTTTCCCTTTAGGTCAGAGAACTGGATGGCATCCCTCTGATATTGGACAACTGCAGCATAGACAGCAACAACCCCTGTATCCTTTACCTTATAGCAAAAGATATTTAATAGATTAATAGAACAGTAAAGATATCCTTTACTGCTACTTTTAACAGTTAAGACATTTAACATTATTGTCTCGGCACATTTCAAGCACGTCTTTCATGCAAATTGAAATATATGATTGTCCGCTTGTTTTTGCTTGACCAAGTGTGCAGTCATTAGCCAATGGGCCATCTTCGCCATCAGGAACATTCTGGAACAGAACCACGAGAACCAGGCACTGGTGGCCGCCATGGATCGCCGCGGAAATGCTGACTACTCAGCACTCAGTGAGCTGGGCCTTGACGTAGAGAAGAGAGGTGGAGGACTGCTGCTCAAACCAACAAAGAAACACTGACAGGGATAAAGGGAGAGAGAGGGAGGGAGGTAAGGAGTGAGTGAGGCAGGGAGAGGGAGTGACAAACGGGATGAGAGGGAGTAAGAGATGGAGGGAGGCAAAGAGAGGAAGAGAGGGAGATGGGGACAGAGAGATGGAGGTGAATAAAAAGAGACCTAGTCGGAGGAATGGAGAGGGTGAAGGAGATGGAGAGAGAGAGAGAGTGCCAGTGAGTGTGCGACCCAAACATCAACAACGTGGTCTGGGTTTAGTGTCTGTTGTGTGATCTGTTCTGCGGTTCTGGATTGGTTCTGAGCTGATGACTGATAAGGGTCTTTGTCTTTCCAACAAAGCTGTCAGAACACCACAACAGCAATCTGATCTGGACCAGGATGTGTTTGGTAAACAGCCGACCCACGGGGTCTCGAAGCAGGTTCTACCAGAGGTTAAGCACCCGGTCTCTCTCTACTCAAGGATGAAAAATACTTGTTCTTGGACGGAGGAATTAGGGCCTAATCCAGAGACGCCACCTTTTGCAGTTTCATTTTCTTGAAATAAAATAATACTTTATTAATTGCACACTGATTGATAACATTGATAACATTCATTATCAGTGTTTTAGGCCTCGACTGGAATAATATAATCCCATACTAATTGTCAGCTATGCAACTAACATATTAACCTGTCCGTAGGTCGTCTGGTCCGTCATTCTGGTCCGAGAATGACCACACATTCCCTATATATTATTGTTATTATTTATCATGTATTTTAAGTCTGACCCTGGACTCGTTCTCTAAAACAGGGTAATTCTGAAGCATTGCACTTAACTAGGATAACTGGCTTAACTAGAATGTATAACCAGGTTGTAAAGTCTCTACGGAATGCAGTGTAGAGCAAAAGCATAATAATAATAATAATAATAAGCAACAATAATATTTATTAGTTATTTCTAAAGTATCAAAATTACTCTCAATAATCTCCATTCCATATGTACTGACTACTAAACACAACTTTATATTCCTGCCATACCTTTTCTATTATGTGGCAGCTCTTATGCTTATTGACACATGCACATGCATTACCATGCACACTCCTATCTCCTCACCAGTGGCTTTGATTTGGGATTGGTAGAGAGGTGGATAGTGAAGTGTCAACAGAGGGAGGGAGAGTGGTGGCATTAAACTGCAGAATGAAATCATCAGCCCTGACACATCAACCCAAGCCCCGCACCACCCCGTTTTCACTTGAGCCCGTTGTTAATGACTACACATGTTAAAACTATGGGCCGGCTGGCTGAAGGGCTCTGTAGAGGGAGCTTCCGTAGTTCCGGCGGCCAGTATGGCAGACGGCTAACAAAACAGCGGCTAACGTGCGCTTGCCTGGCTCCCTGTTGTTCAACTACCAAGCTCGCCACCACCGCTCAACTCACCTTCCCACTGCATTCTTCCCCATCAGCATCACGCCAGTGTTAGTTCATCGCGGGCCTCGACTTTAATGTATGTGTGCCTTAATCGTTGGAAAGCAAAACGAGTGTGATGTGTGAATATCTGATGCTGTTTGATGAGGACATGCTTGGTGCATTCAAATAAAATATAAACTGTAGGAATACATTTTGATTGGTTTGTTCTGTTTGTTTTGGTGTGAAATAGGACGAGATGAGACACTGAACAAGATGCTCTGACAGGATGATCACTTTATTGTCTAGTAGAAGATCAGGTTATGGTAGAGGATTTATCATCACCCAGTTTATCATCCAGTAGAATATCTGGACAAAAATGTGCAACTTTTGATTACAAGTAGGCCTTGGGCTCAAAACTAGCTATATGCTCAAGCGGATGCTTGATACCTTGAGCCTTGAGCACCAGCATAATCAATATGAAGGAGCAATGTGACTTGGGGACTGCTGAGCTGCTTAAAATGGAATTGAACTCTAGCCATTCTAGCCTGTTGTCACTGGTAATGTATTTCTATTTTGCATTTTACTTCAGAAAAAAACAAAATTTGCATTATTTTGATAAATTAGATACAATTGTGTGTTGAAGCAGAATTTTCTGAACTACTTTGATGGACTCATTTAACTAGAATGCACTGCGCGAAACTGCACGAGACCGAACTTGCAGACGAAGAACCCAACTCCGTTGTTCCCTCCGTTTTCTTACTTCATCGGAAGTATATACTGGCTCAAATAAATAGCCTTCAAATTCCTCAGCATTAGGCTCCTCAGCAACAAAAAAGTCACAGTCGCTATCGGTATCGTCCATCATTTTCTTTGTTTATGTCTGTTTGTGAGGCTAACCTGCTTTGGCTAGTTCTATTTCATGTAGGCTACGCCGTCTAGGCTTTGCCTTATGGGCTTGTCCCGTGCGCGCACTCGCGTGCACTGAAAATTTCAACAATGAACCAGTCAACGTGGGCACCGCCCACATTCCCCACGGCACCGTGTATATAATGCGGCGCACAGCAGCGCTCGTCCTCCCTTTTCTTTCAGCAGTTGCTTGAACCAGTCATCTACCAAGTCTACTACTTCGACCATCTACGATGAAGAAATGCGGTGGCGGCGTGACGGAGCTCACAGAGATACGGCCATCACGGCCTCTCTGCTCCTCCTGCCCGGCGGCGCTTCCACCAGGCGACGAGCATGCCTCGTGCTCTGTTGCCTGGGTGCGGAGCACGCCGTGGCCGCCCACCGGCGGAGCCACGCCGTCCGCAGATCTATTGACAGTTCCCTGTAGGTGCCAGTGAAGGTTTTTCCACCTTCGTTACGGGTGGAGGGATACCTCGCTTGCAGCCACCCCTAGCAGTGCTCCTCAGACGCCGAACCCGGGCCGTTTGGCCCGGGTTCTCCCGCCTCCGTGCGGCGTTCCCGTGTGCTTCATGAGCGGGCTGGGCACTCGTTGCACGAGGCCGTTTGATGGCCTTGTGTACCAGTCTCCTAGACCCCGACTTTTCCCCGCTTTCTCCCTACAGTCTGTTGGCTGTGAGGAGAAGGCGGAGCCACCCCGTTATGCTCGTGGCACTACCTTGCAGTGGTTTCTCCGCTTGCAGACGAGCAATTCCATCACACACGTTGTGAGGTGAGTGGGGCCAGACAGCTTTTCTCAGCGGTTTGCTCGCCCTCTCTCCGAGCGCTATGCGTGTTGGCGAGAGCGACGCGGTTACCAACATGGTTGGATAACACGCGGAGGCGGGGACCTCTGCGTGGTTTGTCCGCTTGCAGACAAGCAACTCCATCACACACGGTGTGAAGGCGCCCTCCCTTCAGCCAAGTGGTTGCGGGGCGGCGTAGTATAGCCCGGGTTCTCCCGCCTCCGTGCGGCGTTCCCGTGTGCTTCATTCATCTATGAGTGCGCTGGGCACTCGTTGCACGAGACCGTTTTTTCTACGGTTTTCGTGTACCAGCGACTAGACCCCGTCTAGACGACTAGACGCCGTTCTCTCCCTACAGTCTGTTGGCTGTAAAGAGAAGGCGGAGCTGGCCGTTACGCTCGTGGCACGGTCCTCTATCGCTCGGTCGCTTCGGCCCGCCCTGCAGTGGTAATTGCCACTTGCAGACGCGCAATTCCATCAGACACGATGTGAATGTGGGAGGGGCCAGACAGATTATTCAGCTGTCTGCTCGCCCTCTCTCCTTGCGCTATGCGTTTTGGCCAGAACGACGCGTTTACCCACATGGTTGGATAACACGCGGAGGTGGGGACCTCCCATTCAGTTTAAGCTCCGTCCCCCACCCCTTATGGGGTTGTTGGAGGCTAGGTTGCAGGACCCCGTTGCGAGCACAGCTCTGCAGCGGAGGTGGCTCGTCTCTTGAGACGAGCACATTCTGGATCTTGCGTTTTCAACAAACAGTTGTTACGCAGAAATTCTAAATGCTCACCACCAGAGCGTCGCTCCGAGAGAGTGAGATCTGTGTGAGAGGGGGCGCTTGGTTCACATCCCTGGATCTCAGGGATGTTTTTCCTCGACGTCCCTATTCTCAAGGCTCACAGGAGTTTTTCCCTGTTGCCTTCATAGCCGTGGCATATGTATGACAGTGCCTGCCATGCGGTTAGTCTGGCCCCGCGCACCTCCTCATAGTGTGTGGAGTGTGGCGCTGGGGCCGCTCAGGCGGCAAGAAAATAAAAATGTATATTTGTATTTCGACGATCTACTTGTCCTGAGCCGCTCAGAGGAAGATGCTAGAAGAGACACCATGACGGCGATAAATCTTCGCTCTTCCTTGGGTTTCGCCATCAACTGGAAAGAGCTCCCTGCTCCCCAGTCGTCGGCTAGTCTACTTGGGGCTTTGCCTAGACTCGGCCACGATGACAGCAAGGCTCTCGCCTCCTCGGCGAGATGCGATCCTGTTGGTGCTCTCCCGCGTTCGCAGGAGCATGACCGCACTGTCTATCATGCACCTTTTTGGGGCTGATGGCAGCTGCCCACCCCGTGGTTCCCCTGGGTCTGCCCTTTTTGTGCAGACTACTGCGGTGGCTTGCTCGCCAGAGGTTGGATCCCAGGCGACACAAGCTCAGGGTTCTCTCCGTACCCCGCTCAGTGTTGCCAGACCTGGAATATTGGGGAAGCCCCCCTGCACATCTCAAGGGTTCTTTTCCCCAAATGATGTCCTACGTGGTGGTCTTCACGGAGGCCTCGTTGACGGGTTGGGGAGGAACGTGCCTCTCCCACTCGGTCGGAGGCGAGTGTTCGACGGTCCCCACTGCACACATAAATGTGCTAGAGCTCGGTGAGGAAAGTGCTTTTTTCCTTGGGTTTCGCCATCAACTGGGTAGAGCTCCCTGCTCCCCAGCTATCGGCTAGTCTACTTGGGGCTTTGCCTAGACTCGGCCACGATGACAGCAAGGCTCTCGCCTCCTCGGCGAGATGCGATCCTGTTGGTGCTCTCCCGCGTTCGCAGGAGCATGAGAGCACTGTCTATCATGCACCTTTTTGGGCCTCTCCCACTTGGTCGGAGGCGAGTGGTCGACGGTCCCCACTGCACACATAAATGTGCTAGATGTGAGGAAAGTGCTTTTTTCCTCACCTGGTGCACGGCCGCTATGTTCTGATCAGAACGGACAGCGTGTCCGCGGCGCTCCTCTGCCCTCCACTGAGAGGCAGTAGAGCTCTGGCTTTGGGCTGATCAGAATCTGCTCAGCCTAAGAGCCCAGCATATTGCGGGCGCACAGAACTTCAGGGCGGACCTCTTGTCTCGCGGCAGTCCCCGCCGAGACAAGTGCCGGTTCCTTCCCGACATTGTCAGGTTCGGAACGGCTCCTGGACCCTTTCGCCTCCAGAGAGAACACCCACTACAGGTTGTGGTTCTCTCTCAACCATCAGGATCTTCCCCGTTAGGGGTAGACGCGATGGCGTGCACAACTTGACCGAAGGCTCTCTTGTGTGCGTTTTCCGCCTCTTCAACTGATCCATCCTCCTTTTTGGAGCGGATCAGACAGGAGGATCTGTCCCTCATTCTGGTGGCCCCAGAGAGCCGTTCAGCTCTGTTGTTTTCCAGAGCTAGCGGCTCCACCACGCACGGCGCCATGGCTGGTGCCGCTCAGACCAGATAGACAGTGAGACAGTGGACCACCCGCCCGGTGTGTCGGGACGGCTGTTGGTTGGCATCTGAGAGGTTGATCCTGCAGGGCAGAGACTGCCAGCAGTGGTTATCAACACTATCCAACACTGAGTGCCCACGTCAAGACCCCATCCTACGTTCCTCCCAAAGAACATCTCAGTTCTTTCGGTCGAGGGATATTGTGCTTAAGATTTTTCCCCCCCGCCTCATTCTAGTGAGGCGGAGGCGGAGTTGCTTTTCCTGTGCCCAGTGCGGGCACTGGCTATGTACGTGAAACGTTTGGCTGCGTTCTGTGCTACACAACAGTTGTTTGTGTCGTAACGACGTTGCCACGGGCAGCTACACCCGTCTTTACAGGGTGTGGCCGCTTCGACGGCTCTACTCTAGGGCGTTTTCGGTGGAGGACATTTGACTGACTGCGTCATGGTCTTCCCCTGGCCCTTTTTATCCGTTTTTACATGTTAGACATGTCCAGGGGCTCCACTCTGTGTTGGAGTCGGGGGCCCCTTCTACGGCTTGGATATAGGCTTGTCTCTCGGAGCTGTTACGATTCGTAACGTTGCTCGTCGATTAAGCCTATCTCTGCTGTCACCCGGTGGTGTCCCAGCATTACGCTGGTTTCACCGGCAAGCTAGAGCACTACGCTGCGTTGTTACGCCAATTTAGCTGCTCTTGTCGCTGTTTATTTTCATGTGGGCCACGCCGTCTGGCGACGCCTCATGTTGATGTCCCAGGTTATGTGTGCTTGTGTGGACTTTTAGTCTATCGTCGCATACGGTCGTTGCCAGTGTTGCACACCTGGTGTGTTCTCCGACCAGCTTCTTTGCTGCGTTGATACACCGAATAAGCTGCTCATTGTTGCTGTCTATTTCATGTAGGCTACGCCGTCTTGGCTTCGCCTCATGGTGGCGTCCCAGCGTTACACTGGGATTAAGAGTGACCATTTATTTTGGCTTTGGTTACGGTTCGTAACCGGCGTCTTTAATATCCTGTCCTCCAACCATTTTTAATGGATGTTACCTTGTCTCTTATACGCTTTGCGTTTATTGAGAAGGTTGTGTGCTTGTGTGGACTTTTAGTCTATCGTCGCATGCGGTCGTTGCCAGTGTTGCACACTCGGTGTGTTCTCCGACCAGTTTGAGCTTCTTTGCTGCGTTGATACACCGAATAAGCTGCTCATTGTCGCTGTATATTTCATGTTGGCTATGCCGTCTTGGCTTCACCTCATGGTGGCGTCCCAGTGTTACACTGGGATTTATAGTGACCGGTTATTTTGGCTTTGGTTACGGTTCGTAACCGGCGTCTTTAATATCCTGTCCTCCAACCATTTATAATGGATGTTACCTTGTCTCTGTGATGGGAAAATGCAGATGTTACTTCTATTTAATCATTTAAGGCTGTTTTCTATTCTTTTATTATCTAGCCACCAACTGTTAACCTTTGTTACCCAGGCCATTTGTTGTCATCCTGTGATCTGATCATGAGAAAAGTAGTGACCCTTTCATATGTAGGGGGAAGTGTTGAACAGGAAGGCAGGATGCACATATGAGGGGGAGATTGCCTAAAGGAGGGTGTGAAACAATACCCCCTGATCATCTGATGCTAATAAAGGTCATAAAGTCATCAGCCCTTTGGGGAGGGGGTGAACCTGTTAAAAGACTGTGAAACTGTGTTCGGGGCTCACTCTACTAGAGAGGAGTCTAGTGTATGCATACATTAAAATAGGCTTAATAAT
>OMKX01113497.1:0-10204 GCA_900302425.1 Brosme brosme | reverse complement strand
GACAAAAAAGCCTTGTTGATGTCAGAGGTGAGAGGAGGATGGCAGACTGGTTGGAGACGATAGAAAGGCAACAGTAACTCAACCAAGTTTCGTTACAACCAAGGTATGCAGAATATCATCTCTGAACACACAACACGACCAACCTTGAAGCAGATGGGCTACAGCAGCAGAAGACTCCACCGGGTGCCACTCATGTCAGCTAAGAACAGGAAACTGAGGCTACAATTTGCACAGGCTCACCAAAATTTGACAATAAAAGATTGGAAAAATCTTGCCTGGTCTGATGAGTCTCGATTTCAGTTGCGAAGTTCAGATGGTAGGGTCAGAATTTGGCGTAAACAACATGAAAGCATGGATTCATCCTGCCCTGCACCATCAACCATGCTTCGTTCAAAGTCACTTAAACACCCTTTCTTCCCCATTCTGATGCTTTCAGCAACTTCAGCATGTTGTCTTGACCACATCTACATGCCTAAATGCATTGAGTTGCTGCCATGTGATTGGCTGATTAGCTATTTGTTTTTACAAGCAATTGAACAGGTGTATCTAATAAAGTGGCCGGTGAGTGTAGTATAGTGTAGCGTCACCGAGTATCCTTGCTTCGCCCTAAACTTGTATTATAATATTATAAGGAACGGACACATTACATCAAGTGGCACATCAGCCACGCTGAACTCATATCATATTAACTCATATTCATATTATTATTATATTTCTCTTCAACACCGGACCTCTTTTTTTACAAAATATGTTACAGTAGTCCGAGGCCAGGCCTAGCCAAGTGACAGCATGATGCCTCTTCTTTCCAACTACGATTTGTATTTTTATTTCAGGAATTAACATCTAGATTACAAATACATCCTCAGATGCTTCTCGCCTTCATTCACCTTAAATTAATGTAGCCTTGGCCAGGAGGAGTTGATGTCATCAGACGGTACCCATCGTTCATTGGGTGTTTCGACCCTTATCCTCAACACCCTCCCGATGGTGGGTCGGCAGTGGTGGCCAAGTCACTGCCAGTCTACTCTAACTCCTCTCTCCTGCTCCATAACCAGCAAGAGGCTCTTTCTGCTGCCTCCCCCATCCTGCGAGCTGCTGTCTTTCTCTCCTTCCCTGTCATTCCAATGGCTGTGCGCATTCTCCACACTGACTGAGCAGGTAATCCTCTACAGCCTACCTCGACCTGGAACAGCCATGTCTGCCATCCTTTCCCCCTGCAGTCATGCAGAAGGTCTTGGTATTTGGCACTCTTTCTTTCAAAGGCCTGTACACACCCCTCTTCCCATGGAACTGTAAGTTCTATGAGGATGATCTTTTTTGCCTCTTCCGACCACAGTCCCATATCCGGCCTCAGGGTTGTCTGGACAATCTGAGGGAACTTCAGCCTTCCTCCCAGGTCAACCTTCATTTCCCATGATTGGGCCTTTTGTAGCAGACTGGTTCTTGTTGTTGCTGTGGTTGATGGCTTTTTCCCCTCCCTTACAAACTGGATTGATGTTGTTTTCCGAAGTGGTTGGCGTTTCTATTTTCCCTCCTGCTCTAAGGTGTTAGCGAGTGTCATGAGCACCTTGTCGTGGCTCCACCTGTACCTTCCTTGGGTGAGTGCTGTTTCACACCCGGACAGGATGTGTGCCATGGTGCCCCCTCCCCACAAAGCTCGCACAGGGTCCTCTCTCATGCCCTACTTGTGCAAGTTTGTTGGGGTTGGGTGTGTGTCATACACTGATCTCAGCAGGAAGGAGATGCGGAACGGCTCCAGTCTCCAGAGGTCCGCCCAGGTGATCTTCCTCTTGGGAAGGTCCCATTTGGTCCAGGCTCCTTGGGAAGCTAGCTCCACTGACCTCCTCTTGAATCATGGCTCTTCTGTCACTGGTTCCTTCCTTCCTCCACTGTTGGAAATGGGAGGTTCCAAGACCCTGTCTTCCTGTGCATGGCGCTCCAATGATGTCACGTAGCTTCAGCATGCTCTCAGCTTGTGCAACAGATGAGGCAGCTGCCCACTTGCGTCCTGATCTTGTGATGACGCCTGCATGTCTGACTTGTTCATCCTGGGACTTTTTTGTCATCACAACTCTGCACTTTGCAACTTTGAATTCCTCAACCACGGATGACAGAGGAAGTTGGAGCTGCCCTGATCTTATGTAGAGGCCTACTGAAGTGAAGCTTGGAGGGATTCCCAACCACTTTCGGAGGTACTTCCTCTCCACTCCTACAACGCATGTCATCGGGACTTCATACACAGTCAGCAGCCACATGAGTCTTGGCAACAGTCCGTGTTGATAGAGCCATGCTTTAAACTTCCCCGGGAGCCCTGATTTTTGATCCTCCTCAGCCATTCCTCCATCTGCTTTTCCGTACTGGCGATGTTGTTCCTGTCCGTAAGTGATTCATCAAACCACTTTCCGAGCACTTGATTGGATTCTCCTCTATCGATGGAATCACTCCCTCTTGCACATGCAGCTTGAACCTGTTGGTCAACTTACCGTTCCTGATCACCATACTCCTGGATTTTTTTGGCTTAAACTTCATTCTGGCCCACGTTGCCATGTGGTCCAGAACAGTTAGCATCCACCTCACCTCCACATGGGTTGTGGTTGTCACGGTAAGGTCGTCCATGTAACCTCTTATTGGGGGTTGTCGGGTTGCCTGACTCCATTTTTGGACCCCAGAATTCCTTCTCCGCAGCTGTTATTAAGAGGTTAATTCCCATGACGAAGAGGATGGGGGAGATTGTGCAGCCAGTTACGATACCCTTTTCCAGGATTTGCCACTGAGTTGTAAAATGGGCTGTCTTGAATCGTAGCTGGATTCCGCCAAAGTAGCTGGGGATCATTCCCTTGATGTGCTGAGGGGTAGTGGTCTAATGCTACATGGAGGAGGGCGTGAGGGATTGATCCATAGGCATTGGCAAAATCCAGCCAGACAACAGTCAGGTTGCCTTTGCTGGCTTTACCTCACGGATCATCTGACTGAGAACTCCGGTGTGTTCCATGCATCCTGAGAAGCCTGGAATTCCACCTTTCTGGATAGCGGTGTTGATGTATCCATTCTCTGTCATGTACGAGGTCATCCTCTTGGCCAATATAGAAAAGATCTTGTCTTCTACACTTAGCAGTGAGATTGTTCTGAATTGGTCAATGGTTTAGGAGTTCTCTTCCTTTGGCACGAAACAGCCATCTGCCTTCTTCCAGCATGATGGAATGGTACCCTTTCTCCAGATCCTCCGGAACAGCTTCCACAGCCTCCGAAGTAGCATTGGGCATTTCTTATATACCTTGTAGGGTATAAAGCTTGGGCCAGGGGCAGATCCTGTTCTGGCCTTCTTCACCACCTCTTGGACTTCCTTCCAGGATGGTTCGCTGATGTTGAGCTCTTTTTCCAGGGTCTTCCGGGGGCTGTTGATGCTTGGGTTGGCATCCAGGGCCTGGTTTCTGGAGGTGTCATTGTGGGTCTCCCTCAAGAACGCCTCCACATCTTCTCTGGGGCTGGTCAGCCTTCCTGACTTTGCTTCACCCAGCAGTGTTCTGGTGAATCGGAAGGGGTCTTTGGTGAACTGGGGATCTTTTGATGCCTTCCCTTTCATCAGCAGGGGCTCTTTTGAACAGCTTGGTGAGAGTCTTGATAACTCCCGTCAGATGATGAATTTCCCTTTCTCTTCTGCTTGGATGGTATGCAGACTTGATGTTGACTTTCTTCTCCTCAATTCCAAAACGCTCCCTTGCCAGGTTGTAGGTTATTGTTGCGAGAGTATTGACTTTCTACTCAGCCGTCCCTGCTAGTGTGGCTTCTAGGACTTTGTTGAGATCTTGGTCTCGTTGGTACCACTCTTTGTTGTCGCTCATTTTGGGCCATTTAATTCGTTCCCTCGCAGGATGGGGTTGGCTCCCTGGGGGGGCATCAGGTGGGTCCTTCCTGAGGTCTTGAGGTGACACAGGTGCTCAGAGATCTCCAGTGCTGTGGGGTGCTTCCTGCCTGGAGTTCTCCTGCGTCTCACCAGGTGCTACCGCTGTGCGCTGCACCTGTTACCCCTCTTTTCCACAGTTGGTTCGGCTTCGGCGTATCTTAAGCCCTCTTTTGTTCTTGCAGGTCTTTCCGCAATGACACTTTACTTCCAATGCCTCCCTGGTTAATGTTGTTTGGGTGAGCCGTCTCTGTGTCCGTATTTCATTCCTGGGCGTTACCGTTGAGTCTGTTCTGTCGAGTCTCTCATCCTCCCCCCTCTCGGGGGGAGGCTGGGGGTATTGCATTGTATTACTTTCCGTAGCTTGAGTTGGTGCCCTCTTGCGAGTGCTGTGGATGAGGTTGCTGACCTCATACACCCACGCCAGTCTTTCCTGGAGGTCATCTGTGAATCTGTGAAAATGTGTATCTTGTTTACTCTGGGCGTGCTCTGTGATCAATATGTTAGCATTTGTAGTGAATTGTGAACAAACGTTGACATTTGTGCCTCAAATACATCAAATAATAAGCTAATAACTCAACTCATGTTTGGCACTCACAGATAACAAAACACGTTAATAATTTGATCCTTGTCCAACATTTAATACAAATTAAATAAACCTAATTTAAAACATGATTATCCATGATTGAGAAAAGTATTATATCATAATACAAAGATGATAAAACAAAGGTGTCAATAAAAAGTTGCATGACATACCTACATTAGAACATGTCTTGTAAATCAGTTTCTTTAAATATTTCCATCCCCAAGATGTGAAATCATTAAGAAAAGGAAGTTTCCGCTAGCCTGGCATCACCAGACGAATTGCCAACTGCAATTAGTCTAGAACCTTTTCGATTTCAAAGGGGCGTCACCAATGGGTGCAGACCAAAATGCCTCTGGACGCAATTGGATAGGCCTACAACCAATCAGAGCAACGGCGCTGAGCGACAACAAAAAAAAGACATCTTGTCGTTTGTTCTTTTAGTGAAAATATACCGTCCAGTTTGTTTAATACTGTCTCGATAGTGGAATCAACAGACCGTTCTAAATCAGCGGCAGCCACATTTGTTGTTGTTGAAAATGCATCCAGGGCGTTCCTCTGCACTGTCATCGTATTTATCACGACTCATATTAGATCAACGGTTGTGATTGGTCGGTCGATCTCGAACCGGGCAGAAATCTTTTTGTAGAGGAGGGGGAGCCAGAACTTAGAAGAGGGGAGCCAGAACTTATCTGCAGAGCAAATTAACCATGAACTTGTGAGATTCGTCTGGTTCCCAGGCTAGGTTTCCCCAGGCACATGGTTAAAACACAACAATTAACAGGGATGCATTGTTTTACAGGTCCCCAGTTTCAAAACTAAATTACGCAGCAACAATAGAGAATAACGCTAGCGCTGTTGGGAACTGTACCATTGTTCATGAACCATAAACACCCTGTGTATCAAGCCCTTATAATATAACCGTACAAACTGATAATTATACACAAAGATTTTTCAGATGTAGATTTTTCAGTAGTATAATATAAGAGTATAAGAGGCTTAACTATACAAAATAGAGAAGTCTGATGTAGCCAATCAACAACAATAGTGATATATATAGTGATATAGTGATACAAGGCTCTTGTGAATGGACTATTGGCGGACGCCAGTGACTTAATGATCCCAAGTGAGATTAGTATTGTTAAGATATTTCCTATCCATATACTGTAGCTGTCTTGCGACCCAGGATCAAAGGAGAAGGTTTACAGCTTGGATTGTAGTGGCTTCAGATGCTTGTGAAAGGACTCGTGAACCTGGCAGAAAAAGGAGTAGGAAAGCAACATGTTTAACACGCATGCACATGAACAAAAAAAACACCAAAATAAAAATGGCCTAGTACCTATCACATTAGGTAAACAATGAATGCAATCAATGGAATTGCTAACAGGCAACATTTTCTGTCCTTGTTTTATGAAGAAAACGGTAATATCATGATTAAAAGGTTCTTCACACACACCTTTTCGCTTGACCTATTCCCCAAAAATAAAATGAGCATATATAATATATTGTTATTCTGTATCTTTATTCATTTATTTGGCCTTTGAATGATTATGTGTGAAAGAAAAATCATTTTTGTCTACTTAGTTTCCCCCTTCTCTCAGTCAAGAATGGATCTATCACGCTATGTTTACTATCACTAAACTTTTCCATACATATGTAAAAGAATTATAAAAACATACATCTTATAATTTTTTTGCAATGAAAACCCACCTCGGTGCGGTTGAGGGGTGAGCTGCGTGCCCACTCGAACATGTGTTCGTAGACGTTGCCGTCATACCGGCCTAGGACAGAGTTGAGCATCTTGTCGTGGTGGTCAAAGGCGTCCACCAGCAGCACAGCGCTGGGCCTCACCTCGGCCAGCAGCTCTTTGAGGTGGCTGGAGACAGACAGGACCTGGGCCCTGCTCAGCACACCAGCCTGGCAGGGAGAGACAGAAGAATATAGGTAAGGGATAATGTACAGCGAGCCGGTCATTATACAAAATAAACCCGACGAGTCAGTGAATAACAGACTTGAATTATCCCGATTATTACATGGCTACTAACTAAAGAAATAAATACTTTGACACAAAATATAACAAGAGATTATTGGTTTCAAAATTCTGCGATGAAAAAGGGTCTTTAGACATTCAACTGGCAGGTCATCGATAAGGAGAAGCAGTGACATGATTTGAAGCCCAAAACAGAACAGTTGTAGGCTTGTCAGACAATTATGATCCTGCTTGGGGCAATGTCTTTGCTGGCTTTATTTTCACTTGGAGAAACACATTGTGGCCAGTAGACAGCAGTTTAAAAGTCGTTCAAAGCCTTTTACGAAAATGTAAAAATGCTAGGAACAATCAGCACTGGGGGGAGTGCTGTATTCTTCTGAATTAAAAAACAAAGGTGCTGCCAAGGAAAGTGTAGCAATCACAACTGTTTTTATCTGAAACAGAAATAAACACGGATGGTATCTCTCAGATAAGATTTTTGTTTTTGTTTACCTCCAACCAGATTTGGCAAATGCGAAGAGAGCACAAGCGTCACTGATTGGCTGGAGTTTTTTGCACAACGTAAGGCCGCGCCCATGTGTGCAAATCAATTGCCGCCCAGTACAGTCCAGACTGATATTCATTCCAAAACGCAAACGCGAATATCTGTATTGTCTCACAAGGCTACCTATTGGCTCCCAGCGGCTCGTAAGCCAGCGTCTAGTGAGGAGAGGAGGCGTACCAGCAGGAAGTCTCCGGTGTGGTTTCCGATGCCATGGATGGCGTAGAGGCGGGCCAGGGTGGACATCACAGAGTGGATGCCTGGGTCCTCCATCTGGTCCACCTTATCTCTGAACATCTTCAGCACCATGTAGTGGCAGTGGGCCTGCACATCCGCAGCACAGGAAAAACGTGGGAAAAAAGTGCCATGCAATACTGTGTATACACTCCATCTTTGATACACATTCCTTCTTGTTAAACACACACACATGGCCGCATTTGAAATTTGGACTATTGGACCATTTTTTTATCTTTCATGGCTCAAGCCAATCCAACCAATGTTGTAAGTGTAATTTTTTCAATTTTCCTTTTCAATGCTAAGTTGCTTATCAACATCAATGGTAGTCAATCGCCTATTACTTTGTGTTTAAATAGGCTAATAGTGGTGTAATTTAGGAAAAGTTGCACAAGGGGGCAGCGCTGAGCTGAGGAGGTCGCTAGAGGTGAGGTTAACCTTAATTAAGTTAACTCCAGCCTTTGTGACTTGTATTCAAGCCTGGATGAGATAATGTAGATAATGAAGACAATGAAGGTAAAACCCCTAAAACTGCAATTTGGATGTGCATAAATGAACAAGAAGACTTCAGAGACGCTATTGGTATATGAATGATTCCCCTTGTTTGGGTATATTTTGGTATTCACAGAGTATCTGTGGATACCTATTGTTATTGTGGGGTTTGGGTATTATTAGGTATTCACAGTGTATCTGTGGATACCTATTGTTATTGTATTATTATATTTTTTTATTTTGACAGCCCATATCTCAGTGGTGGATTAAAAGCTCCAAAAAGTTTGGTGCTGAAATTCCCATAGAGGGCGCTATTAATTTCCGGTCAAAGTCAAACGATCAGCCCGTGTACATGCCTTATTTCGCATGCTTAACATTTCTGCATCTTGGACCCATAATGTCCGTCAGGATAGATTTTGCTGTACAGTGAAAACTTCGGGAAAACTTCGAAAATGTTCTTCTTCAGAACCAAAGCTTTAAATGACACCGTTTTGATGTGCATAATCTATAGACTTGCCTGATTAAAATTCCAAGTGGTTTTGATTGTGTAAAAAATGGCAGACTTATGCGGAAATCCATATTCTTCAATACTCAATAACTTTCAATAAATGCTAAGCTAAGCGCTAATGCTCCATTTCCATCACAAGTCCACGTCATAAGGAGCCAGGAACTTGGAACTTGCCAGGAACATAGAGGACACCTCCCTTAACATGTGTAAATAGTTTTGTGTTGATATCTCATTCCATGACGGCAGCTGGGATAGGCAGTGCGTGGACTGTGTCTACCTCGTGGGACTGCATGCAGTCCTAGTTGTTTAATTGTTTTCCTCTGTTGACTTGTAAACCACTGCTATAGAAACGCAATTTATGTAATGTTTAGAGATTATAGCAAGTTTACCAATGGTTATAATAAGTAATGGTAATTCATTTGTGCCCTTTGATGCTTGGTGGCACTGCCACTTGCTTTAATGTTTAGTGTGGGATTGTTAATTCAGCATTCGATGTGACAACGTGGTGGTTACATTTGCCTATCAGGGGCATTCGCTCAGTGGTTGATTCGGTTTGTCATTTGCATTATTATGTTGTTTAATGAATTATATTAGCATGAATGATATTTGCATGATGCATTAACGGCGCTAGGTAATTGGTAAATTACATTATGTTTCATGATGTTTATGTATTTATATTTATTTTATTTATATTTAGGTAATTTAGCTTTTGTCCATTCATACACACACTGACGGCTGTGTCGGGAGAAGTTAGGGTTAGGTGTCTTGCTCAGGGATACATCGAAGCTCAGCTTTGATGTATCCCTGAGCAAGAACAAGTACAAGTACAAGTACAAGTACTTACATTTGGGTAATTGCCGATACAGAGTACCGAAATGCGTACTTAATAATACCATTACAGTTTGAAGAGCGAGTAAACCCACTGTTTCAGCGGGAATTCGAACACCTTGAGATCTTACAAAATACGTTTTGGGTCTAGGAAAGAGTGGGGCATCTTATCGCCATGGTTACGGCCCAGGACAACTTTGTGATACTTCTTTAGTACCTTCGTTGTGTATGAGCGATGTTGTAAATTACATGCGCCACACACCTATACTGTGTCCGGGAAGCCTAACACTCGGACGAGGGTATTAAATAAATCGATGCTCAGGCGGAGCTTCACCATCCACACACACCGTACCGGTATACAATAAGTTTCCGAAAAGCTCAACTTTCTCTCGGACGACGCAGTCAACCGCTGCCCAGGGAGTGCTCCACACCTCCACACAAACCGCACCGCCGGTGGCGATATTTTTTTCCCCATGATGGTTGGGGAGGGTACCGCCTTTTTCGCCTCTGATTGGCTAGAAGGGTTAGGGTTCGGGTTTAGGGTTAGGGTTAGGGTTGGGTTTAGGGTAAGGGTTAGGGTCAGGGTTAGGGTTAGGGCTAACCCTAACCCTAACAAATCAAATAACCAATCGGGCGAGAGCCCTTCTAGCCAATCAGAGTCGAAAAAAGGTGGTACCTTCCCCTACCATCATGGGGAAAAAAAATATCGCCTGCCGGTGCCCCTTGGCCGTGACGCCACCTGCGTTCGCAGCAGAGTGGAACGTTCACATAGAGTTTTGGGGAAAATGGCCAAAACATAGTATTTTTCCCCCTTTGTCTCTAAGTTGGGGACTTATTTCAGTAACAGGGCATAGATTACTATATTGACAATCATATAAGACAAATTACCACGTTAAAAAAAACAAAAAAACGGTCTTGGTGGTATCGGGTGATTGTATCGGAGTTTTAAGAATACGAGTACATGAGCACAGTATCGGGCCCGAGTCCGAGTACTGGTATCGGTATCGGTGCATCCCTAAAGTCAACCCACTAACCTCCTGAGCTACTGCCGCCCCTCCGGAAGACATCGGAAAATAGACAAACCCATATCGCAAGTGTCTCTCCTGTAGTCTTGATTACATGATTTC
>OMKX01113491.1:0-11768 GCA_900302425.1 Brosme brosme | reverse complement strand
GGTGTATGTTGTAATACAACTTTTTCAAGGTCACTGCAGTTGATGCAACCCCTTCCCTCCCCTAATAACCCCAGTGTATGTACAGAAATGTGAGCAACCTTTGTCAAAAATGATTTTGAAAGTGGATTTTTTGTAGAGAGTATTTTATTAAATTGCATTAACATTAACCGGTGAAAATTCCAGAAAATGGGAAGAATTCTCTTAAAAATGCAGAGGTTCAGCCCACTCCTGGACAGGGTGAACTATAATATATTGTAATATATGTACAGTGTCAGACAAGGGGTTCCATGCATACAGAGCTCATTCTGTCAAGGTCTTATTCAGAATCTCAATCTATTCTCGGGGTGTTTTTAATCTGAGTGGTGCTAACTCCTCTATCCCAGATCGACACGGGTTTGATGCGCAGCTAGCGTGCTGCCCAGTCTCGTCCACGCTACGTCCTACTAAGGTAGATGGGATGTTTACAAATGTAGACCAGTGGAAGGTTAAAGGGGAGCCATCATGCTCAGCTTATTTTTTATCAGCCCTATTTGGAAACAAGAATACAGGGCGGTAGACATCAACGGTTCGACTTTTCTGTGATTTTCAACGGAATCCGAGTTGATGTTGCAGACCACCATTTTTGCTGAGTACTATTTTATTGTAGAACGTAGAATAGCCTGATGGATCCCCTTTAAAGCACATTCACCAATGCCAAGACTTACATTCACATGTTATTGGGGAAATTGCGTTATTATTATAATTATTATATGCGGTACATGCAGCGCTCATTGTCTCTGTATAAACTGACTGAATAGCACTTTATGTTAGAGTTTTTTTGTCCTGCAGCACCATATCATCCATATATCACAGTACCAGGCCCCAGCCTTCTCAGCAGACCCTCTCCCCATCAGCCTCACAGCAGGGAACACACAGCCATAATGCTTCACCTTCATCCTGCTAATGTCTGCCAGAAAGTATTAGTATTTTGTCAATACTGGTACACTGTCTTACATGCATGGAATAAATCCTTAATGTTATGAGTTACACATACTTATACTAATTAGCACTGCTTTGCCCTACCTGAGTCAACCTAGAATTTAATGTTTTTTTTTATTTACGATGAATAATTGTTTGTTTAAAGTTCACCATTGCCCCCCTATATTTTGCCTATTTTGTACCTCCGCAGTAGACTTTTTTCAGAACTTAAAATTCATGGCTCTCCAACATGCGTGGCTGCTTACATCCTGTTTCCTCTTGATTAGGTATTCACAGTGAATCTGTGGATACCTATTGTTATTCTAGCGGTTGCGTAATATTATTATATTGGATTGGTAACCCCTAGAGCTCTGCCCCTGACTGCAAAAAGTTTTGAAATTTGCCGACGACCTTTGTATCTCCCGGAAGCAGGTCTCGAAAACGTTTGGTGCCGAAATTCCCATAGGGGGAGCTAAAACTTCCAGCCTTAGTTTAACACTGGCATGGCCGCCCCGATTGACGAAGAATTCTGAAACATGGTGTACATGCCTTATTTTGCATGCTGAACATCTTTGCAATTGGGACCCATAATGTCTGTCAGGATAGATTTTTCTGTAGTGACATTTTTGGAAAAAAATCAGAAATTAACCAAAAATTTACCAAAGCTCAAATGACCAAAACATTCGCACACATGCTCTATGGACATGTCCTACTAAAATTTATTTGTGGATTTTTGAAATAATTCAAAATGGCCGATTTATGCGAAAATAAAGAAAAGGAAATACTCAATAAATCACAGTTACACTTGAGATGTAGTCAGGGACTGGAAACTACTAAACAAATAATATTGGGTCACATAGAGGCCACCCTCCTGAACACGTGTGTAAAAATTGTGTCGATAGCTAAAAAAATGAGGTCACAGCACCAATTTGAATAAATAAAAAAATAAAGATAAAATCTAGCGATCTGATTGGCCGAGAAAAATATTTTTTTCGTGCGATCTGATTGGCCGTTTTTTTTTTTTTAAATCGAGCATTGTGATTGGCCGAAAGAAAACAAAAAAATCGAGCATTCTGATTGGCCGAAAAAAAATCAAATCAGATCGCTCGATTTTTTTTCGGCCAATCAGATCCCTCGATTTTTTTCGGCCAATCAGATCACTTGATTAAAAAAAAAAAAAATCCGGCCAATCAGATCGCTCAACTTTTTTTTTCGGCCAATCAGATCGCTCGATTTATAAAAAAAAATCTGGCCAATCAGATCGCTCGATTTTTTTTTCGGCCAATCAGATCGCTCGATTTTTTTCCGCCGAAGCAATGTTTTTATACACAGTACAAGACATTTATTTATATCTATAGAAAGAAATATTTGTTTTCAATTAAAAATGTTGCTTTGCGATGAATGTATTTACATTAAATTTATTAAATGAAACAAATATATAAAGTGCAGCTCGTTCAGTTGACCGTCGATTTGGCGACACCGGGGTTCAGAGGAAGCAGGTTGTAGTTTACGTTCAGCTCTTGTCTCTTGTAGTGTTGAGCTGGCCCCTGTGAGGTCAAAGACATTGCATTCAGATGAGTAGGAATAACCATAATTGACCATCTCAGAAAATGTAGACCATGGCCATACCACTATTTAATCAGACAGAGCAGTAGCATATCAAAGTTCTGCTATTACAGTCTGCTGATAAATATATAGTCCAAACGAATATCTTTGCCTTCTGTTGAATGCTAAAGGACTTTAGTGTATAGCCTAGTTGTTTTAAATTAATGTTAATTTAAAACAACCAACACCACATACCCTTTATATAACGTTTCACCTTTCATGTAGGACCTGTGATTCTACTTCTGACATGGAAAGGTCTTAAATTCCAGGCTCCAGAAAACAGTGGAGAAGTGATATTCTAACAATTCAGTATTCCTTACCTATCTGGTGGTGGTCAGGCCATAGAGAATGAACAAGACCCTTAATGTCTAGAGTTGTCCATGGAAGCTCAACAGCAAACTAGGTTCCACAGATATTTGAGGTTGAGTCGGACGATTCAGAGTACAGCTTTTCTCCGGGCAGCATTGGTGGTATAGTGGTGAGCATAGCTGCCATCCAAGCATTTGACCCATGTACGATTCCCGGCCAATGATTCGGTATCTTTTTACAAATGCCACAGCGAGTCGGGACTTTCAAGATCAGTGTCTGGATTTTTTTTGCGGGGTAGAGAACAGCATGACTATGATTCATCACATTCTCTACGTGAAAAGGAAATCAAAGTTATGATGATTCATCACATTTCTACATGAAAAGGAACGTGTAGCACTGTTGTATGAATGTTCCAAACAATGAGGATGGGATTCGAACCCACACGTGCAGAGCACAATGGATTAGCAGTCCATCACCTTAACCACTCGGCCACCCCATCACCCATCTAAGTTCAAAATACTTAGATTTTTTTTAAATTTGATCTAGACTACAAATAAGCCAAAAGGACATTTGGAAAAACTGTTTAAAATGTGGGTTGTGAATTAGAGATGAGAGAAAGACCATAGCAATGTCCTCTGAAGCTACACTGGTCAAAAAGGTTCCACCGACATTTGAACTCGGATCGCTGGATTCAGAGTCCAGTGTGCTAACCATTACACCATGGAACTGTTTCCTCCACATGGGTTTCCACAGAGAGTACATAGCTGCCTTCCAAGCAGTTGCTTTTTAGACTACATATAAGCACGCACACACACACGCACGCACCCTCAGACATACAGAGACAGGCATACTCAGGCATACAGAGAGATACACATTACTCTTATTGACACTGTAACGTCATGGATTAAGATATCAACACAAAACCTTTTACAAATGTTGAGGGATGTGTACTCTATGTTACTGGCAAGTTTCAAATTCCTGCCCCCTTCTGACGCAGACTTGCGATGGAAATGGCGCATTAGTGCTTAGCTTAGCATTTATTCAAATTGGCCCTGTGACCTCATTTTTTGAGGTATGTCCATAGAGCATGTGTGCGAAATTTTGGGTCATTTGAGCCTTTGGTCAATTTTGGGTTCATTTTTGAAGTTTTTCCAAACATGTCACAGCAAAATCTATCCTGACGGACATTATGGGTCCCGATTGCAAAGATGTTCAGCATGCAAAATAAGGCATGTACACCAAGTTTCAGAATTGTTCATCAATCGGGGCGGCCATGACGAGCGTTAAACTAAGACCGGAAGTTATAGCTCCCCCTATGGGAATTTCGGCACCAAACTTTTTCGAGCCCTACTTCTGGGAGATACAAAGGTCCTTGGCAAATTTGAAAACTTTTTTGCAGTCAGGGGCTGAGCTATAGGGGTTAGCAATCCAATATAATAATATTTCCCAACCGCTAGAATAACAATAGGTGTCCACAGCTTCACTGTGAATACCTAATTATGGCTATTAAAATCTTACGGCAAAACTTGAAGAAGTCCGTTTGGATTTCCCGCCGAGAGTTGAGGAACACCCTGCCCTTTTCCGTGCCCACGGCGATCACACTGTCCTCGTGCACGGTGACACATGCCACCTCGGCGTTCAGCTTGGACATGGCCAGGCACTGTAATGACAGGACAGCCATTTATTTAAATAAAATCCTATTCAAAAGATACAGAAACCAAGGAGATGCTTACAACACAAGTGGGTCATCTTTTTGTTATCCACTGCTAAGAATCTAACTTATGTGACCGTTAACACCAAGATTCTTGCAATTAGCAAAACGATGGCTAGATAATGGGTTAAAGCTCAACTTTAAGAATACAATAATGTGAACTGTAAATTAAATATTTACCGCAAATAAATGACTATTATCTAGTTTAGTATTATGGTGTAGTCTTTGTCCAACATCAGAATTTTAAAAGGGTCAAACTTTCCATTGGTTGAAAAGCATTCTGGCGTTACATGATAACACACACAAATGCCTCCAGGCCTTTATGAGTGGAAAGCTCTCCATTCATAGCTGGGAGAAGAGCGGGGGGCTTTCCTCTTCTAGCTAGTATCTCATACTCCCTAGCTAGGAGCTGGGAGCGTGGCGATTTATGAAGTGAACTCTCAGCCCTAACAAGCTGAATGCTGCTACTAGCATTTGTAGGTTTATGGGTTTGGGGGAACATATAGCCTCCAGATAATACATTTGGAGGCCTGCACCTTGGCCCACCTTGATGATAGACAGTGAGACAAGCATGGATTTCATAACAGGCCTAGCTAGAACCACCTCTGCAATTGCCTTGTCTAGCAGTTGTACTTGGTGGAGCTGGAATATATATGCCAAATAGCATATCATCATTAACATATATATTATATGACAAAGCCAAAATGGCTGGCGCTATATTTTAGGACATTTTGGAGTAACCCACATATCCCCATGAGAGTCTGTGTGTGTGTGGCTGTGTATGCTTAAAGTGGACCAGAAAAAAATCTAACAAGCTCACTTATAGGCAGCTACAAATTACAAACTTATTCTTAATAAATCTTCAAAATAGAATTATGGTCATAGTCTTCATCCAACGGCATGGCAGAATCAGAATACTGATGTTGGACGAAGACTATGACCATAATTGTGTTTTGCACATTGCACACATTAAGTCTGTATGTAAAGTTCTTGAATATTGAAACAGGGCTGGGTTGTTACGTACCACCGAGTTCAGGGCGGACACCAGGCTCGTGAGGATCTCCTGTCTGGTGGAGACCAGCGGGCCAGCATGGTCTGCCCGGAAGTTTGTCCTGACACCTTCACATGCAGACTTCCGTACCTGAGCCATGCCGCTGCAGACAGACATACAGAGAGACAAAACGAGATGTGTGCTAATTAGTGATACTGGTGGTTTAGTGTAGTGATGCTGGCACGTCTTATGTTGATATGATGATATGATGAAAATATCCGGTGGAAACGGTGCAGGACAGTGTGACTATTATGGCCAGGCCAAAGATCAGATTGTGAAAGGCAGGAAAAAAGTGTTCCAGGGAGCTGGATACAATTGCTGGATTCTGATGTGGTTATTATTCAGGCTTCCTACGAACATGGCCACAGTTTTCATTTTTTCCTTCTTGTGAATTGTATTTTCACATTAGGAGAATTGTATGCAAATAAACACAAATGTACATGAATGGCTAACCACACCTCACTTTTCTTTGCATGTTCGGCCTAGATTTAACCAGATTTAACTTCCAAGGACAATTTTATCTTAACCTATATTCTTATAGCGTCATTCTTTGCTGTTGTCCCATTTTTTAAAAAGGACAAATTTATCTGATTCCCAATAATTGAATCTACTCCAATCTGAAAGGACTGAGTGATACACTTTTGAAGGATAGTGTGAGTGATCCTAGAGCTTCGTTTCAGACTTTCCAGAAACTAGCTAGATACCATGGAAATACATAAAGTCAACAATTAAAATAAACATGGCCGGGGAAATCGCTTAAATAAGAGGCTTATGTGATGATAACAGCCTTATTTTAAGCCAATAGCCAAGACTGCAACAAACAGGTTACATGAAATGCTAATTCTTTCTCCGAAATCTGAATAAAAAGCAAAAACAGATTCACTCTCTTTATCCTTAATTTTCTCGCCTGAGAAGGGACACAAATTGTAAAAAGTTAGGCCTACCTCTCAAAGGAATAACAAATACAATATTTATCCATTGTGCTAAAAAGCCCATCTGTCTTTTGGCTTGAACAGCGATGTATCCGGATGACTCCTATTACAGAGCACTGCTGACCACCGAGATTAGATTAGATTAAATTACATTAGGCTGGAATTCAATAATCCCTTTAGGGAAATTGGGTTGTTGCAGCAGCCATGAACTGGGGCAGAGACGGGCATTGAACAAGGATGACCACAATACTGAAACCTATTGGAACTACTGTAGGCAAGGACACATATTTAACCGGTTTAATAAGGGATATGTGTAAAAGGCAAAGAACTGTAGACAAATAAATGAACAGATAAGATCAATAATGTAAATAGTAACAGACAAAGAGGCGAAGGGGGGAAATGAAAAAAAGGGTGCCATCCTAAATCCATGCACTGTTTTCTCATGGCAACTGAAATCCGTCACCTTGGAAACTAATCTCGGGGCATTCGAACAATGCAGGTCTGGCCTTTAATCTCTCCAGACACTAGCAGCCATTATGTTAGCCTCCAGCGAGCACCAAACCCACAGACTAAATGGAGAAGAGAGGGAGAGACTCAGCTGCACCAGTTGCAACATGCCAGGTCGGTTTGCCCGTCTAAATCCACCTTCCCTGGGGGCCACGGTAAACATTAGCCCCCCTCTCTTAAATGATGACAGCCTTGAAATAGACGGCCTCCTCCTTCCCCTCACATATTGAAAGCAAAGGGAGCAACAAGGGAAGCGGAGAAGGGATGCATGCGTGCATGTCGTCGGCAGCCTGGGTGTTTATGAGAAAAGGGATCTGGAATGGTCTGTAATGTTAATGTGGTTTTGGTCCAGTGCTGGAGTTTAGTCCCAATTTGCGAAAAATAAATGAATAAATAAAACGAGGTGAGGCGAGAGAAGTATGGAGGGATCAGATTCTCCGTGACTGGGTGGCTGTTATATCAACGATTAATAAACAAATGGTAACGTGGGCGTGTGCGTCACGACACAAGATGAAGCAGAAGTGCTTGGTGGTTACGTTACTTATAGGCATCATGGACATTGGGTTCTGGCTAAGTTTAATTTAATTAGATAAAAGCTCATTTTCAACCAGGCTCTTATGCTAACGTATGTGGCCATTGGCGTGAATGGTGGTGTCAATATCCATGTGAAAACACTCGTGACTTCAGAAGTCTGGCTGATTGAACTGACTATTTAACAAACCTATATATTCTGAACCCGTGAATAGTAGGCCTCAATCGGTCCCAGCCCATTGTTTAAAGTCTGCCTTCATTGATTTATCACTGGCAAAAGATAGGTTGTGCGACATTCTGTAAAAAATATTTGGACACCATTGGCTACTCAGAGAAGCATGTATAAAAAATCTCTGAAAACAATTGAAATGGTAAAAAAAAACATAGGTTTCAAATAAGGGTTAGCAAAGATGTTTCTCATAACAACCACCTTATTCCTCTAACACACTCAAACCACTGACAAAAGCCAGGGAGAATATAATGCAAAGTCAGAAGTGTTATCTAAGAGAGGAAAAGCCCCTTTGATACATCAGCCCCCAGGCAAGCCCAAGCAAGGGCCTACCAATAGATCCCTTATCCTGTAGATGAAAAGACGACAAAACTGTAAACAGTATGGCAGTATAAGAGACTGTTACCTGACTCTTTACCACTCTCTAGTAGTGTCAGTGTACCATACCCAAAGGGCGGAAAATAGCTTGTGATGATCGTTCTACCGATCATTCCGGGTGAAAGACTTTCTGTCTATAAATTCGCATCTATTAAAATGTTGTCGATGAGAATTAAAGAACAGCCACCATTTATATAACTCAACGATTTTTGTATCACCAGTCATAAAGCATGATGTTCAATGATCTGCAAATCCTGCTTTAGCTTTGGAGAAAAAATAAATCCACCCTGAAAGGAAAGCAATAAAGCCTGGCAGAGTGGGACTTTTCCCAGACAGGATTCAATGTGCAGCATAATAACAGAGATTTGTTGCTACCAATTATTTATGAAGAAATCCCCTTAAAAGAAAAGCTTCCAGATGTTTAAACAAGTGATAAAAACCTAGAATGAGGCTTTGGCACCTGGGTTTCTTTAATATTAAGACTCATGTCTTTTAAAAGTGTTGCGGTCGCCGATAGCCGCTTGTGAGGTTAAAACATGCATACAATAACCAAGGCGAACCATTTAAACTGTCGCTGCTTACAGAGGCAAAGGTGAAAAATGATTCATGGCACCATTGCAAGATTATGCACACATGTATTCGTGCATATCGACTCACTAAGGGTAAGGTAACGTCAATATTTGACCAACAATGCTGTTTGTGCAGTCTTAAATTAAGTCTGATGCATTGGGAATAGAGGGAAGGTCAGGGAGTGTCTGAATAGTCTGTGGCTATCAGCATCTGGAGAGCTTGTACATGCATTCACAGCTGTGGTTGGGGTTTATTAAAATCAATGAGCCACAAAACACACCGAAGCTTTGGCAATGTTTTGTGTTGCTATGGTCTTTATGGCTCTGCTGTTTGACACTAAATCTGAAAATGACTGTGGGGACTATGAGGATAGAGACTTGGCCTTAAGAACAGATGGTGAAATTGCATTGCTGCTGATTGATTCATAGGTTAATATAGTATTATTGTAAATGTATTTTGTGTCATTATTAAAGGTTTGCAGAAGAGATATTTATAATGGCTTTCAAGATTAGAAGCATTGGCATTTGGGTTGAATAAGGGCACCAGAAGTATGCCGCGACCATAACTGAAATAACTTATGTAATCTTGAATGTGCCGACTTTGACCATCCATTATCTAATTAAATGTTCCCTAGGCTTGTATACCATTCATCAGAAAACAAGAATGTGAGCATAGACGGCACAAGAGAGGTTGCATACCTGGATTGAATGCCTTCTCATACTAGGTTATATAGCCACATGTTTGGGCTATTAAAATCAGCAGCAATCTAATTCGATGTCTGCTGCTAGACTCGTTTATTAAAAAGTTTAAGAAAGCAAACATCGAAAATAGGAGGAGGTTCATTTTTACAACTTGACAACAACCCAAGCCATGACTAATCTCAAACGAAACAACTGTGCGTGCGTGCGTGCGTGCGTGTGTGTGTGTGTGTGTGATAAAAATATGAAAAGTACTTGATTGATGCCTAATAGTCGGGGCACCAATTGGAAAGGACTAAGACAAAGCATCTGGAAGTGAACCAATAATGGCCATCTTCAGAGGGTCAAAGAGGTTGGACATGCCTTGAGAATATAAAAGACAGTTGACAAAATCAGTGACATAGCATAACAGTCCCAATTCTCAGTAATGCTTGATGTCCGAGGTATAAATGAACAATACAAATAAATGCTTTATCAATCACGTCCACCTATTTGGATTATTGCATGTTAACACTGCGTATTTAGGTTGATACGTACACTCAGAGGGGAAATCACTTAGCTATCAATATCTTAATACAAACAAAATAATTATGAAATATATTCAAGTATAGGCGTAGCCTACATTGAATAACTCTGCCTGCTGTGAAACTTTACAGGTGTACGAATGTGTGGCTCACATCTTCCCAAACAGGAGAGCTGCTAGAAGAGTTGAAGTCCACGGAGGACACACGGCTAATCTAATTTAGAACCGCTCATTTCAATAAACTGCTATGTTTTACAAGAATATTGAAGTTTGTAATACTGGCCAAGTTATTACAAAGTAATAGTGCTGTGTGGTGCTTATTAGATGGCTAAGATAGAGTTATATTTACTATGGGGTTCTGTGTATTTCCAAAGAGGGGGGCTTTTACAATATTGTAGTGCCTAATTTGTTATTTTCTCCTACCAGATTCCTTGCAGTTAGAAGACCAGGCACAATGACAGCGATAGGCAGCTTTGTTGTACTAGCGGTTTAGTCATGCATGGATAATAACGCTACCTCTCGGAGCTTTACCGCAAAGCTAAATGAGCTAAAGCTAGCTTCCATGACAGACAAATGAATTCCAAACAAAACATAGTATTGCTGATCAGTCCATTGGCGAGGGTCAAACGGACGGTGCGTGGTAGCGAAAGTCATGAACATTGTTATTCCGATAATTAGTATGCGTGTTTAATCACGTAGGGCAAATTAACGGGCTCCTCAGAGCGTTTATCTAACTAGCCATCTTAACTGGTTAGCCCCTCTTTACATTAGCCACCATGCTAGCAGACATTAGCACTCCGCTTTCATCTCCTCCCCGCTGTCGAATTGGGTTATAATCTGTAATTTCAAAATGAACAACCATGAAAAGTCACGTGCTCCATAAAGACATACTATTGGCATGTTCGTTGACATAATGAATTCTTAAAAACCTTACCTCAATTAACGATTCAATATCTTCGTCGCTACTGTCAATCCCGGAATAGGTTTATTCCCCGTTTTAATCCAACAGAAACGCTCACTATTCCCATCCACAATGTACCGCTGCCGTCTGCTCAAACACCGTAATCTGAGGCATCACAACAACACACTCGATCACAAGCCAGTTTGTTTATTTGTATATTTCAGTTTCTTTTTTGTGAACAGCAGCAGTCTATCCTTTCCCCTTTCTTTGTTCTGTAATCCAGTAAAATTGAAACTCATTCGCTTTTGCTAATCCCAGCCCAACTCAACAACATCATCTATTGGCTGCAATTTACATATAGGATTAGGGAACCTCTGGAAGGAAAAAAAACAATGGGGGGAATTTACCTGGAATTGGTTGAAGACGTGATGTAATTAAGAAATCTCACATTTAACTTGACCTTTATATAAAAAAAAACATTTATTATGATTGTGTGGCGTTTACATTTTACCACGCACTACGACCTCATCGCATTCAATTTTTTGTAAAACGAAAAGACTGATATAAACATGAGGATCTACTGAGGGATCAAACTAAAGTCTGAAATAGTGAAGTATGTTTGTCAGCAAATAGTGTGTAAATACTTGGCACGCAAGTCTCACAATAACACGCACGGTCGCTCTCTCTCTCTCTCTCTCTCTCTCTCTCTCTCTCTCTCTCTCTCTCTCTCTCTCTTTCTCTCTTTCTGTCTCTCTTATTTTTATAAACCATGAAGAATACTAATCAGTATAACTATATTCAAGGTAATCAAATTACCTAATGCCATTCTTCTCTCAGAATGGTAAAAAGCAAGCCTTTAAAGATTA
>OMKX01113460.1:0-10922 GCA_900302425.1 Brosme brosme | reverse complement strand
CAGGATTGGTGACAAAGCGCAGCCCTGGCGGAGGCCAACACCCACCGAGAACGAATCCGACTTACTGCCGAGAACACGGACACAGCTCTCGCTTTGGGTGTACAGAGATTGGATGGCCCTGAGAAGTGACCCCCTCACCCCATACTCCCGCAGCACCTCCCACAGTATCTCCCGGGGGACCCGGTCATATGCCTTCTCCAAATCCACAAAACACATGTAAACCGGATGGGCATACTCCCAGGCCCCTCCAGGATCCTTGCGAGAGTAAAGAGCTGGTCCGTGGTTCCACATCCGGAACGGAATCCGCATTGTTCCTCTTGAATCTGAGGTTCGACTATCGGCCGAACCCTCCTTTCCAGCGCCTTGGAGTAGACTTTACCAGGGAGGCTGAGTAGTGTGATACCCCTGTAATTAGCACACACTCTCTAGTCCCCCTTTTTGAACAGGGGAACCACCACCCCGGTCTGCCACTCCTTTGGCACTGTCCCAGACTCCCACGCAATCTTACAGAGGCGTGTCAACCAAGACAGCCCCTATTTATATCTATAAAAAAATAATAAGAAGAATTTGAGCATTGTATCATTATCACAGGCTAAACAACCTAACAGTGCCTCCTCTCTAACCACAGACTTGTACTCTCTCATTGTGCACTGAGTCCGCCTAATTTTGAATTTAAAAGTGTGCAGCTGAAGCTCGTCTCTGATTGGATAATGACGTGAGGGCGGGAGGAGCGGGAGAAGCACTCCTCGTTCACTGCTGCAGCTGACATTTTAAACATTTTTAGGACAAATCTATGATTTTAAGTTTTTTGGAGGATCTGTGGCTGTTCAATCGGAAAGTTTAAAGTTTGCAAGGTAAGCTTCACATTTAGGCTACTTTTTCGAGACCAAACGAAAATGTGTGCTGAAAGCACATGTGGTAAGCTAGCCCCAGTTGATATTTAGCAGGCTAAGACCAGTAGATCAATGCTTGATAACTTAGTTCAGCTGAGACCAGTAGATCAATGCTTGATAACTTAGTTCAGCTGAAAAGCACAGGCAAACACTTGAAATCCTAAAAATGAAAACCTGCGTCTTTTTTATAAAGATATTGGTTACATTACAAGAGGCTATGTACTACATTGCAGAGTGCATAGGAATGAGCCTCGTTGTCTTTTCAAATGTGTTGGCGCCAACTGGAGTCAAACATATACCACTTACTCAGCTTTCAAGGGGCATTTTTATCGTCTGCACAATGCACCTGCACCACAAGCTCCTCCTAAAGCTGTTGTTGCAGATTTAAAATGCGCAGTTTCATTATGTGCCCGCCATTTTCACACGGTGAAAGAGCTAGTGTCTCACTTAAATGATCATATAGATATATGAGGGACCGCTGGCAAGCTGCCTCCTCCGCTGTTTTCGCTGCTTTTGCGATACATTGCTATTTTTGTTGCTCATGTCGTGTACGAACTTTGGACTTCAAAGCCATCTGTTAGATTCAGCTTGTTCGATCTAACATTCTGCGACACTGAAACACCAGTTAAACAGTCTCTACCTGTCTGCTGCTACTGCCTCGCCACTAGTTAGCCTCTGGGCTAGCTTCGCCGACACAAGGCTCACCTGCATGGGACTCCTGGGACTCCTCTCCGCACTTTGTGGCTGGATAGCCTGCTCTGGCGTGCCTCACGAAGCATGCCTGATCCGACTGGTTCGCTCCCAACCTGCCAGCTCTCCCAGACGCTTACCTGCGCCAACGGATTGCTGTCAACGCGGAGGACGCTGCATCCCCGACACACCAATGGCCCGAGGGTGCTCTCTGCCTCCACCGTGCTGGGCTACATCGCTGATCATCCTACACCATGTGGATATTTAACCTGTTCCTCTGGATTGCGCTGGGGTTGACTCTGACAGGTGCAAATCTGCTGCTCCGTTACTCGCTATCGGAGATGTTACGTCTCCAGACCTTCTTCAGGACCCCTCCACCACAGCTTGCACGCCCACCACTACATTCTCAAACGACCGAGATACATCCACAGAGGATCTGGACGGAACTTTCAGTACAGTCAACACAACAGCAACACAAACATTCGCTCCTTCTGGCCACTGAGCCCCGCCCCACTTGCTGCACTGCCCGTCCTGTCAATTACAATGTACTGTCCCCCTTGCTCAAAGCACATACACACCACTCACCTGTCTGAAACTATGTCTGCTGAATAGCAGATCCCTCAATAACAAGGCTCTGTTGATCGCTGATTTTATTGCTGACCGTAAGCTGGACTTTTTATGCCTCACTGAGACGTGGCAACAGCTAAACGACTCTTCCCAGCTAAATGAGGCTGCTCCACCAAGTTTTTCTTTTAATAGTAAACCCCGTGCTACAGGGAGGGGGGGGGCGGTCTTGCTGTCCTTCACCGTGATAACAGCCAAGTCACTGCTGTCACTGTCCCCCATCACTCCTCTTTTGATGTTTAGCTGTAAAACTTCCAGGCCCAAAACCCACCACCATTGTTACCATCTACAGGCCACCAAAACCCTACTAACAACTGTATGTGCAATGTCCCCCACTGTTATCCTCCTCGGCGACTTCAACATCCACATCGACAATCCATCCAGTATTTTTGCCAAGGACTTCACATCACTCCTGGACTGTTTCGGTATCACACAAATCAACAACCCCCCAACCCATAACAAAGGTCACATACTGGACTTAATTTGCTGCACTGACATCACTCCCACCAACCTTTATACCACGGATTTCCCCATTTCTGAACACAAAGCTGTACTTTTTGACATTCACACTCAACTACACAGAGTCAAGGAACAACGGACCATATCCTTCAGGGACATCAATCGTATTAACACCACAAATCTCTCCACCCTAATCTGCTCCTACCCCAGCCATCCCCCAGCGTCTCCCCTGCTGACCTGGTGACTCACTATATTAACTGTCTCTCCTCTGCCCTCTGCCCTTTTTCCCCTGAAAACCCGCTCAGTTTCATTTACTCACACTGCCCCCTGATTTACCCCTGACCTACGCCAGCTCAAAGCCACAGGCCGTCGACTGGAGCGAATGTACTCGGACCACCTTCACCACTACAAGACCGCCCTTACAACTGCCAAATCTGCATACCACTCTAACCTCATCAACACTGGTACAGGTAACAACAGAGTCCTATGCTCAACCGTCAGACACCTAACTCAGACTCCTAAAGCCCTCCCACCAGACATTTCAACTGATCAGTGCACTGCTTTCCTGGACTTCTTCAGCTCTAAAATCAACACCATTCACCAACAGCTGGCCTCATCCTGCACCTCCTCAAACAAGCCAACCTGTATGATCACCTCCGGCCAACCTCTTATCAGCTCCCTCTCCGACTTCACCCTAGTATCAGAACACACCATCTCTGAACTCATTCGCAAAGCCAAAGCCACCACCTGTCAGCTCGATCCCTTTCCCACCTCCCTTGTCAAAGCTTGTCTGCCATCCATTTCTCCCATGATCACCAACATAATTAACTCCTCCCTCACCACTGGCACTGTACCCCCCACTCTCAAACTGGCTGCTATCACAACCATCCTGAAGAACCTGGTGCTGACCCAACTGAACTCAACCTTTACCGGCCCATCTCTAAAAATCAAAATCACTAACAACCTCCTCCGTGCAGCTGACTCCGGACTTATCCTCCTCGACCTCAGTGCAGCTTTCGACACTATCTCCCACACACTACTCCTGGACCGCCTGGCTGACATTGGGATAACTGGTGCTGCACTTTGCTGGTTTACATCGTACATCACTGACCGCCAACAATTTGTGCAATTAAGGGACCACAAGTCTGGGTGTTCGGGTGTCTCACTGGGTGTCCCCCAGGGGTCAGTCTTGGGTCCACTCCTCTTCATCATCTACCTCCTCCCCCTGGGTACAATCTTCCGTCATCATGGGATCCACTTTCACTGCTACGCCGACGACACACAGGTCTACATCTCCTCCCAGCCCACCGCCGCCATCCCTCCCACCTCCCTCATCACCTGCCTGGAAGACATTCGGAATTGGATGAGAAGGAACTTCCTGAAGCTCAACGGCAATAAAACCGAGGCCCTGCTCATCGGCTCCAAATCCACCCTCACCAAATCACAACACACCCCAGCCCCACCCCTCATCATCGATCGATTCCCTGTACCCTTCTCCCCCCAAATCCAGAGCCTCGGTGTCATTCTGGACAGCACCCTCTCATTGGCACCTCACATTCAAAACATCACCCCGGACTGCCTTCTTCCACCTCCGAAACATCTCCAGACTCCGCCCATCACTGTCCCAATCCAGCACCGAAATCCTGGTTCACGCATTTGTCACTTCCCGCATCGATTACTGCAATGCCCTCCTCACCGGACTCCCCGCCAAACTCATCAACAGACAGAATTATTCAGAACTCAGCCGCCCGGATCATCACCCGCACCAAATCATCTGACCATATTACCCCTATCCTCATCCAACTTGACTGGCTCCCGGTACAATACCGCATCAACTACAAAAACCTCCTCCTCACATACAAAACTTCAGCCGCTCTTGATATTTTTGCAGGTACTGTGAAATCACAAGAAGTGAGTTTTATGCTGATCCGAATGCCTGTGGTCCTCCACGCACCCAAGAGACGTATGACGCGGCTGTTGCTGATCTCCAGGCTGAAAACATCCAAGACGTCAGAGGAATAAAGGTAAACTCTATCTTTAATACCCTTGAGTTATTCAGGTATCCCAGCCTGGTCTCCCGCCTTGTTTAGGTCATGACCTCTTTGAAGGAGTCTTGTCATATGATCTAGCACTGTACCTGAAGAACATTATAAAAAAGAAAAAAAGGTTCACATACTCCCTCTTAAACAGGCGCATCAAGCAGTTTAAGTATAAAGGATCTGAAGCACTCACAAAGCCATGTGCTGTCAAACCTGACGGAGCCAAGTTATCAGGGCAAGCCATTCAAAACTGGAACCTTTTGAGATTGCTACCAGTTTTGATTGGTGACAAAGTGCAAAACCATGAGGATGAAGTATGGCAGTTAGCTCTCCAGTTAAGACATTGCAGATCTTATTTGTGCTCAGAACATTTCCTTGTCCCAGATAGCATATGTTGACTTTTTGATCCAAGGATATTTGGAGATGAGAAAGATGTTGTTTCCTGAAATTCAACTAAAACCCAAGCACCACTATTTGCGCCATTATTCAGCACTGTTGTTGAAAATGGTCCATTGATGAGGTTATGGACGCTTAGGTTTGAAAGTAAACAGTTATTTTAAAAGATGTGCCAGACATTTGAAAAACTTCAAAAACATTTGTCAAACTTTGTCAGAGCGTCATCAGATGTCATCAGATGTATCAGGCATATCTTTTAGCTGGGCAAGAATGCAGTAAACTACTGCAAGTGAAGGAGAGCTGTGCATTTTATCCCAACCCCTACGGTGATACTATTAAACATGGGAGTTAGCCTTTTCAGGAAGCAATACCACAGTTACCACAGACATTCAGTACAAGGGCACTGCATATAAAAAAGGACAGTTTCTTGTGTACAGAAATGATGAGTATATGGGGTTTGGTGAACTTCTACTCATCTTGATTCAAAATTACACATCTGTGTATGTTTGATGGATATCCACAAAGGCATCTTCCTCTCAGAATACCATCTGTACTCTGTGACAAAGGACAGTCTTGGGTTACAGTGTATCAACATTAATGACCTGCCCGATTTCTATCCTTTGGTATCATACTTTCTTGATGGATACCATCATTCCACTAAAACACAGTATTGTGGCAAAATAAAGTCAAATTAAAGCTCACTTACTTCTCACTGTAAATAGTTTGACATTAATATAAGTGTTACCTGGTGCATGTCCCTGCTCTGTTGTGTATGTACTGTATATTTTTTTCAGTTCTGTTTGAAGGTGGCATTTCTTCTTCAGTGCAGATATGAGTGACTCAGAGCGAACCTTCCTAGATGTCGCCATCATGGAAGTCCTACCAGAACTTCAAGCAGTAAACAAAAACATCCTGGAAGAGCACTTGCAGTCCATTGGAGTCGCGACGGAGTCGCTTCGTAACGGAGGCTGATTTGATGACAGCATTAAGACCTGTACAAGCCAGAAAGCTTCTTTCTGCTTGGAAATGGAAATGTAAGTAAAAACACCACACACCACCACACAACACGCAACTATTCAAAATCAAAAGCAGACATGGACATTGTGTAATATTGTACAGTGTGAATCATAATCTTTTTTTTGTCATTTAAAGACCAAACTCCCGAGAACAGCTCACTATCATCTGTGGAAGCCTCACCTACCGAATCGCTGTCATCGCTCTCTGTTTCACCCCGAAGTTCATCGTCTACCTCCTCCAGCAGCCGAGGACTTGACACACAGTGGGACTACAACTTTCAAATTCCATGGAATAAATTTCTTGCGGAAGTGATGCATTCTCTTAAGAGGGGAAAAAGGCCAGGCCCAAAACTGAGGAGGCAAATGGTCCGGATTGTTGTGACTGAGATGATGGAAAAATGCCCTCATGTAGGTAAAAAGCATTCAACTGGCGTTGCAAAAAAAATGGTGGCAAAATATCCCAATTCTCTGCAAGATGTAATAGAGGGCGATAATGTTGGAACAGGCTACCTTTCCCTAGTCAAACAGTTGCAAAACAGAATTGAAAATGTGCGGCGCACTTCAACACCCAAAACATGAAAAAGAAAACATCAGACTGATGACTCAGACCACACAGACGAGATCCCATTAGAAGAGAGAGCAGCAATGCAGGACACTTACGGATGCATTAAATGGAATGTCGAATATCTGCCCCGTGAAGAAACTCAAGAGAGCCAGCAGCAAAAGATGGAAAAACTCAAGGTGATGTTCCAACACTCTGATGCCAATCCAGAGAAGGTAAAATGTCTTATGAAGTCCACATTTTACACACAGCGTCAACATGTCTACCAGGGAAAAAGTATCAAATGCCTTAGAGAGGAGTGGCCGTTTTGGTTTGGTGAACTTGGCATGTCAGTCCACTTCAAGGAACTCACTGGGATTGACCTCAAAGAGACATTCACACAAAATTTGGATTTGAAGGGAAAAAGGCTTCTCAACTACCAAACCAATGACCACAGTTTGTGTCAGCAAGAGCAAGAAGTTCCTTCAGAGGATGCGGGGACAGCAGAGTGGCTGCTCAGATGATGTGAGAGATGCTCCTGCTTCTGCTCAGCTACTTTGATGAGAAGGAGGAGTTCATGTTCTTCCATGTAGAAGATACACGTCTGGCAGAAGAGGTCCAACTTGAGCAAGTGCCTCTGACACCCACTGTTATTGTCTGTGGTAAGTCTGTTTCATACCTCTTTTTTTTTTTTAATTGCACTGTTTATAGAATTTGTCATGTGAGTGCAGCGCTTATTAATATAACCTGTTAAATAATTTGTTCATAGGACAGTCCTGCTATTCCTCAACAAGGTACATGCTGAGTCTGGATCGGAACCTTATCAACACAAAAATCTCCTCCTTCATTTCTGCATTGTGCCTCATATTTGGGAGCTACTACAGTTTCAACATCCATTATCCATCTGAGCTGGCTTCAACTCTGGAGTTTCTTCAAAGGTGAGTAAACATGGCATACTCATTTCTCAGACCTGGACTCAGACCTGAGACTCTTGGACCTGGAGTCTGGCTCCAAGGTCCTGGTCTTAATCCGGACCTTAACTTACAGGGTCTGAGGGCGTTTTCAGACCTATAGTTCGATTGCTTTGGTCCACACCAGGCAAAAAAAATGTACAATGTAGCAAACAGACATTGGTACGGTTCGGTTTCACATATGCATATTTCTAAACGAACCAAAATAGACCTAACGAACCAAAATAGTCTGCGAAGACAGACTATTTCGCGCCACTCACGGGCCACACCCAAAATGCATCAAAACTAGATCGTTGTGGACCAATTTTTTCGGTTGCTTTCACACCAGAGGAACCGCACCAAATTTGGGGAGATGGGGCGGATCGAGACCACCTCTTCAGGGAGGTCTCGGCCGGCTGATTTGGGGCGCACCAAAGTGCGGTGGTTGCATTCACACCAACGCAAACGTACCGAACCAAGGGACCAAACTCGTTTAGTGCGCACCAAATGCTGTATGTGCGCACTAAATGAGTTTGGTCTCGATCCGCTCCATCTCCCTAAATTTGATGCGGTTCCTCTTGTGTGAAAGCAACCGAAAAAATTGGTCCATGACGATCTACTTTTCTACCTTTGAAAGTAAAGTACTTTTGGAGTACACTCAGACACACATACATTTTCGTACTTTCTCTTCCTCTTCATCTCTTTCACTCTTACACACACGCTGTGGCAGAGTCCATCTAGTGAGGTCACACTTAACCTTAAAAATACACATCACTTAAATGGTTAAATAAACGAGGAGTTTGGGGTTGAGGACAATACAAACTAAAGTTATTCCTGGATCGGAGCGATATCTACTGTTGGTCTCTCTAGGCTTGGGGACACACAAGCGGAGAGGGGTTACAGCAGGGGGAGAGGGAACAAACAACAGCATTCCTTGGTCCTTTTAACAAGAGATGTGGGAGTGGTTGCAGGTAGTGTTGTCTGTTTATGTAGGGTGAGGCTTGATTAGGGAGTGGTTGCAGGTGAGGCTGATAGCCAAACCTGCAGCAGCCGTGCAGAGTAAACGGGATCCTTAATGACCCACAGCCAGTTCCTGTCGCTGTCCTCGGTGCTTAGGTATCTCCCCAGTCAATGTGGAGAGCTTTGGCAGCCTGGTCACTCCACAATGGGCACACACAGTACACCTCGTGGACATGGGATCAATACACTTCTCACTATTTCTGCCGGAGAACATTTGTGTGCTGCTGAAGTGTATTTTGCAAAATAAATAGGACATAATGGAATTCCTGCCTTTAAATTTATCAGTCTGATAGAGTGTCAAAGACATTCACAGCGAAAGCCTTTTGCTAACAATATATTTGGAGACTTATGACTTAAAAAGACATTCCTTTAATGAAACGACGTAGAAAACGACTTGGAACGGACAGTAGACCTGTACAAGGGGTAACCACACTTTTCCAGTACACAATCTACTTCTTTGACTGAACTGCTGAGAGGATCCACGAAGCGCAAATTATGTTTTACGGGCACGTGCATACATTAAAAAGTGATGAGTCCAGAACGCTGGACTTATGTTTCGGAAATATACCCGGCGCATACGTCTCCAAGCCCCGCCCCCCCCTTGGTTTCTCTGACCACAATGTAATACTACTGCTGCCAAAATACAGACAAAAATTGAAAACACATAAGATCCACTCAAAAACCATCCAGGTTTGGAATAATGACTCTGTGGAAATGCTGAGGGGCTGTTTTGAGCTCACTGACTGGGAGATGTTCTTCCAGAGAAGTGAGGGTGACCTCAACATACTCAATGACTCCATCTGCTCATATATGTCATTCTGCGCTGAGAGTGTCATTCCAACCAAACAGGTCAGACTCTACCCTAACAACAAGCCTTGGGTCACCAGAGAGCTGAAACACTGTCTCAACCTCAAAAAAATGGCATTTATACAGGGAGACAAAGACCGTGTCAATGAACTGAAAAGGGAGCTGAGGCACAAAACCAAGCTGGCCAAGCTCCGCTACAAAAACAAGATGGAGGAGAGGTTCACCAGGGGAAATGCGAGGGAAGCGTGGCAGGGTCTCAACACGATGATGGGCAGAGCTCAGAAACCAGCCCAGATACAGTGCCCAGACCCCGCCTCCTTCGCAGAGCAGCTGAACACCTTCTACGCCAGGTTCAACAGGACTGATCCCGTGGAGGACTGGACCCCGACCAACACCATCCACGCCCCTGCACCAATCAGTGTGGAGGAGCGGAAGGTCGTTTCCATCCTCTCCAAGCTACACCCGAGGAAAGCTCCTGGACCGGACGGGCTCAAGGGCCGCGTACTGAAAGAGTGCGCGGCTCAGCTGGGCGGTGTGGTGACACAGCTTTTCCAGCAGTTCCTGAACGCCAGCTTCATCCCCAGGGCATGGAAGGAGACAACCATCATCCCTGTTCCCAAAAAGCCCCATGCCAAAGCCATGAATGATTTCAGGCCTGTGGCACTCACCTCCATCCTCTGCAAATGCATGGAGAGGGTGGTCGTTGAGGAGCTCACCACCATGGTGGGTGAGAGTCTGGACCCGCTCCAGTTTGCCTACAAGGCGAAACGGGGAGTTGAGGATGCCAGCCTAACGCTTCTGGATACAGTGGCTAGGCACCTGGACTCTACTAACTCATATGTCAGGATTTTATTCATGGACTTTTCATCTGCTTTTAATACAGTAAAGATAAACACACTCCTGCACCGCCTCCAAGGACTACAAGTCAACACAACACTGATTTTATGGATTAAGGATTTTCTAAAGGACAGACCCCAACATGTCAGAGTGAACGGTTTTAAATCCAGCAACATTGTTTTAAATACTGGGGTCCCACAGGGCTGTGTCTTGTCACCCATCCTCTTCTCCATATACACAAACGAAATCACCTGCAATAGCAATGGACTGTCACTTTTTAAATATGCTGATGACATGGCCTTGGTGGCCCACCTGACAGACGAGCGCTCCCTGTCCACATACAGGCAGTATGTGGACACCATGGTCCTCTGGTTCCAGGAGAGTTCCCTGGAACTGAACACCTGTAAGACCAAAGAACTATGTTGCAGGGGGCGCCGGGCACCTGACACCCCACACCCTCTCTCTGAACCACTCAGGCTGGAGGGGCAGGTGGTGGAACAGGTCAAGATCTTTAAGTACCTGGGCACTGAGTTTGACCACCACCTGTCCTTCACACAACATGCGGACGGGGTCTTCAAAAAGGCCCAACAGCGTATGTTTCTCCTGAGGAGGCTGAAAGGTTTTAATGTCAGACAGGACATTTTAACAGT
>OMKX01113447.1:0-12023 GCA_900302425.1 Brosme brosme | reverse complement strand
ATGATTTATACGCTATTGTAATATCTGGGTTAGCTAGGGTATTGCATCGTTGATAGACTGCGGTCAAGTCAGCCGTCATTCGCTCTTCCGCGGTTAAGCCAGCCGTCCCTAAATTTGGAATGCACGCGTATTCTATCCTTTATGGTAAATCCATTGAAACGGCCGAGCACGGGCTGACATGGTTTGGAGAGTTAGCGTCTTTTCACATGTGACTACGTCGTGTTTTCTAAATAAGGTGTTAACACAGGGTTTATACAACTGTAGCGCCTACACACTAACACAAAATCAAGCATTTTTACTTTATCATTCAATCTGAAGCGTGCTGTAAAAACACATTGCTAAATGAGTTCTGGCAATGGCAGATATATTTGAGATCAGGAGAGCTCTGACTATACACTGAACCATAATCAAGCATTTTTACTGTATCATTTTAGAGTATTTCAAAGTTAAAGTCCCATATTTTTACATTAAAATGACTATGACTTGAGATTTGCTGTAAAAACACATTGCTCCATAAGTTCTGACAAAGGCAGATGTATTTGAGATCAGAACACCTCTGAGTATACACTTACCTAAAATCAACTGTTTTTACTGTTTCATTTTTGAGAATTTCAAAGTTAAAGTCTGGCATTGTACATTAAAAGGACTAAGTCTGAAACGTGCTGTAAAACCTATTGCTCCATAAGTTCTGACAATGACAGATATATTTGAGGTCAGGACATCTCTGATTACATACTTACCCAACATCAAGCATTTTTACTGTATCAATTTGGAGTATTTCAAAGTTAAAGTCCCACGTTTTTACATTAAAATGACTATGACTTGAGATTTGCTGTAAAAACACATTGCTCCATAAGTTCTGACAAAGGCAGATGTATTTGAGATCAGAACACCTCTGAGTATACAATTACCTAAAATCAACCGTTTTTACGGCATCATTTTTGAGAATTTCAAAGTTAAAGTCCGGCATTGTAGGACTATGTCTGAAACGTGCTGTAAAAACACATTGCTCCATAAGTTCTGACAATTACAGATATATTTGAGGTCAGGACATCTCTGATTACATACTTACCCAAAATCAAGCATTTTTACTTTATCAATTTGGAGTATTTCAAAGTTAAAGTCCCACGTTTTTACATTATAATTACTATAACTTGAGATTTTCTGTAAAAACACATTGCTCCATAAGTTCTGACAAAGGCAGATGTATTTGAGATCAGAACACCTCTGAGTATACACTTACCTAAAATCAACCGTTTTTACTGTATCATTTTTGAGAATTTCTAAGTTGAAGTCCGGTATTGTACATTAAAATGACTATGACTTGAGATTTGCTGTAAAAACACATTGCTCCATAAGTTCTGACAATGACATATATATTTGAGGTCAGGACAGCTCTGACTACATATTTCCCCAAAATCAGGCATTTTTACCGTGTCGTTTTTGAGAATTTCAAAGTTAAAGTCCTGCATTGTACATTATAAGGTCTATGACTTCAGATTTGCTGTAAAAACACATTGCTCCATAAGTTCCGACAATGGCAGATATATTTGAGATCAGGACAGCTCTCAGTATACACTGACCAATATTAAAGCGTTTTTACTGTATCATTTTTGAGAATTTCTAAGTTAAAGTCCTGCATTGTACATTAGAAGGACTAAGACTTCAGATTTGTTGTAAAACCAAAGGCAGATATATTTGAGATCAGGACCGCTCTATATATATCTGTATACACTGACCCATAATCAAGCGTTTTTACTGTATTATTTTAGAGAATTTCAAAGTAAAGTTTTTACATTAAAATGACTATGACTTGAGATTTGCTTTGAAGACACATTGCTCCATAATCCTATTTGCTATATTATTATTCAGGCTTAACCTGAACCCTTTTATGCATCCTCTTGTGTGGGCACTAAGTTCATAAAGGGTAACAAATGTACAAAGACAGAAACTAAACCAAAATTATTTAGGGATGAGGTTTATCCTTCATTTCGTTTCAAAGTACCTTCAAAAAGTTGCTCCATGCAAACGTATTTGCTACACACCACTGTTACACTAGTCTCTACTCCTGCTTTTACAGATTCAGTGTGACGGCTGTTTCCGGTGGTTCCATATTGAGTGCCTGCAAAACTACTATTGGAACAAGCACAGCTTAAAAATGCAAAGGATTGTGAATGGCATTGCTGTCTAAAAAATAAGTCTTTTTTTAACCAATTCTTCCGAAAGTCTGATCTCATCTCATCTTCTACCGCTTATCCAAGGTTGGGTTGCGGGGGCAGCAGCTCTAGCAGGGGACCCCAGACTTCCCTTTCCCGGGCCACATTGACCAGCTCTGACAGGGGGATCCTGAGGCGTTCCCAGGCAAGTGTGGAGATATAATCTCTCCACCTAGTCCTGGGTCTTCCCCGAGGCCTCCTCCCCACTGGACGTGCCTGAAACACCTCCCTAGGGAGGCGCCCAGGGGGCATCCTTACCAGATGCCCAAACCACCTCAACTTACTCCTTTCTACGTGAAGGATAAGCGGTTCTACTCCGAGTTCCTCACGGATGGCTGAGCTTCTCACGCTATCTCTAAGGGAGACACCCGCCGACCTCCTGAGAAAACCCATTTCAGCCGCTTGTATCCGCAATCTCGTTATTTCGGTCATCACCCATCCTTCATGACCATAAGTGAGGGTAGGAACGAAGATTGACCGGTAGATTGAGAGCTTTCCCTTCCGGCTCAGCTCTCTTTTCATCACAACGGTGGTATAGTGAGTGTAAAACCGCCCCCGCTGCTCCGATTCTCCGGCCAATCTCACGCTCCATCGTTCCCTCACTCGCGAACAAGACCCTGAGATATTTAAACTCCTTCACTTGGGGTAAGGACACATTCCCTACCCGGAGTAGGCAATCCACCGATTTCGTGCTAAGAGTCATGGCCTCAGATTTAGAGGTGCTGATCCTCACCCCAGCCACTTCACACTCGGCTGCGAAACGATCCAGTGAGTGCAGTAGGTCACAGGCCGATGATGCCATCAGGACCACATCATCTGCAAAAAGCAGTGACGAGATCCCTAGCCCACCGAACTGTAATCATAGTCATAGTCATAGTCATTTTAATGTAAACACGTGGGACTTTAACTTTGAAATACTCTACAATGATACAGTACAAATGCTTGATTTTGGGTAAGTATGTAATCAGAGATGTCCTGACCTCAAATATATCTGTCATTGTCAGAACTTATGGAGCAATGTGTTTTTACAGCACGTTTCAGACATAGTCCTTTTAATGTACAATGCCGGACTTTAACTTTGAAATTCTCAAAAATGATAAAGTAAGAACGGTTGATTTTAGGTAAGTGTATACTCAGAGGTGTTCTGATCTCAAATACATCTGCCTTTGTCAGAACTTATGGAGCAATGTGTTTTGACAGCAAATCTCAAGTCATAGTCATTTTAATGTAAAAATGTGTGACTTTAACTTTGACATACTCTACAATGATACAGTACAAATGCTTGATGATGGGTCATACAGTCAGAGCTCTCCTGATCTCAAATAGATCTGCCATTGCCAGAACTTATGGAGCAATGTGTTTTTACAGCAAGTCTCTAGTCATTGTCATTTTAATGTAAAAACGTGGTACTTTAACTTTGAAATACTCTAAAATGATACAGTAAAAATGCTTGATTAGGCCTACGTGTCAGTGCATTAGTCAGAGCTCTCCTGATCTCAGATATATCTGCCATTGCCAGAAATTATTGAGCAACGTGTTTTTACAGCACGCTTCAGATTTAATGACAACGTAAAAATGCTTGATTTTGTGTTAGTGAATAGGCGCTACAGTTGTCGTATAAATCCTGTGTTAACAACTTATTTAGAAAACATGACGTAGTCACATGTGAAAAGACGCTAACTCTCCATGTCAGCCCGTGCTCGGCAGTTTCAATGCATTTACCATAAAGAATAGAACACGCGTGCATTCCAAATTTAGGGACGACTGAGCGAATGACGGCTGACTCGACCGCATTGTTGATATGCTTATTGTTATTCAATATTTTTCCTATAATAATAATGATACTCTACTACTAGTAGTAGTATTAATATTATTATTTTCTCAAACCAAACAGTCGGTTACAGGGGACGGATGCTGAATATTAAAACGAACAACACGTATCGAAAAAGTTATCTAAACTATTAACATAATTCATTTACCTCATAAAATGACGGCAAAATCCAGAACAAGACTTCTTCGCCACGCATGGACTCACGAGGTTAATGTATTAAGGTAGGCTACTACAAGATGTTTAAATTCGGTCTAGTCCATAGACATGAATGACTACTCCGAACGCACTTGTAAGTCCACCCTATCAGGAAATTCCAGTGACACATTTCCTCGCAAGCAACCCGTAGCCCCGTAACCCGTAAGGGGGGGGGGGGCTCAGTGACGGCTCCACCTGGCACAGTAAAGGTGTGTTTATAGCTTCCATGCCAGTCTGACACAAACGTTATTTATTGCATGCTGCCATCTAGATGTTTACATATATACTGTAGATCCCTATAGGCTACAGAGGAAGGAAGAGAGAGAGGTAGAAGAAGAGGGAGGGGGAGAGACAGAAAGGGAGAGAGAGAGAACCAGAGACACATTAAGCAGAAAAGTTGTATATGGAAAGTGTCTTTTTCTAATTGGAAAAATAGCACACATTCATTAGAGTGGGTTATTTCATTTAATATAAATAAACATCAACACAGAATAACCAGATCCTAAAAACAGCTCATTTGCATTCGTTTTTCAACTTCAGACATAGAACGAGTAAGTAAATACCAATAAAAAAAGACAAAACATGTGGCCAATATAGGAAATGAAAATCAAGGTGTGTGTGTGTCTCCATTCTACACGTTATGTTCCTCCCAGGGGTGTATGTGTGCGTGTTCCCTCAGCAGAGAGAGCTGATCTCGCTCTTGCTGCAGCCCCACTTGCAGCAGGCGTTGGACAGCCCCACCACCACGCCGCGGCCCTTGCGGTCGTCCCTGCGCAGGGCCTGCAGGATTTCCTCAGAGATTAGGGATCGGACGGTCCGGCGGAACCCACCAAGGTCTTCCAGCTGTAGGCTGCTATCTACACCGCTGGGCTGGGTCTTCCAGCCCTCAGCGATCGGCTCGTCCTGGGAGCCCAACGGATGTACTTCTAGAGGGGGGGGGGAGCAGAAGTTAACGTGCATGTTTTTTTGTTTTTTGTTTTTGCATTTCTCCACTCATACATTGAAGAAAGGGGAGCTTCTTTCCTCTTATCACATTCATTGCAAGATACATGAATATCAGCATGGGTGATCAGTCCTATTTCTATTTGCAAACTGACAATATTTGGCAGTTGCCAAATTCTTTTGTGAAATGATTTTAAAAGGTCTGATTATCTACTAACAGAATAGATAAATATACATTCATGATATTACATGATACATCACATGATACATGGCTTTGAAAGAAAGTGTTCAGATTGCTTCCCTTTCATTTTGTTTTCTAATTCTAAGTGATCAACTGTATTTTCTCCAGACTACAAATAACAAAGAACACTAATTCAGATTTATAATTTCGTGTATGACAAAGACACTGCGTTGAACACATGATATGGACTTATGACATTAAAAAGAATAAATAGTACCATGAATACAAAACAACATTTAATGCAAACACAAATTGGCAATAAATGGCACATCAGACACTGAACAACACAACACAACAAGGAAAAACAAAACAAAATTTCCTCCACACATAACTAACCCAACAGGACAAATAAATAGACCTGAGTGTCCACAGTGGCACAGTAAAACAGTAAGTCTCACCTTTGCTACCCAGGGATCGCTTCCAACGGGAACCTCCACAAGTGAATATGACCGCTCGGATGAACTCCCGTCCGCAGAGCTTCACGCCGTATGACGGTCCCTCCATGCCACGGATCCCCGCCATTAGCAGACACACCACCAACACTACGGCTTTCCACATACTGCCCCCCACACACACACAGTCACACCCACACACACAGTAAGCCAACAGCTAGTGCTAGTGCAATTGTCAAAATGAGTTGACTGAATTGCAATCAACACTTTATCCTCTGTGGCTATCTCTGTCTATTTTTTTTGTATTATTCAGAGAAAAACGCTTGACTCGCTCCGTGTGGTTTGGTATGGCAGTGACTCTTCAGGGTGACCCTGGCCTCGTTTATATAGGGGGTTTCACAGCCCATGATGACGACGAGGGGCCGACTACGCATGTAGACGCCTGTCTGAGGGACTAAGAGATTGGGGCGAGAGATAGAGTGAGAGACCTTTAGGAAAACAAAAGCAGGAATAATTAAGCAATACTGTGGATGTCCCAACCTCTGAGATGTGACTGAATTTCAGAACTGAATTGTGAGAACAATGTTTACAGAAACTTTAAATATGAAACCTTCCGCACACTTTTATGTAAATACTGTCCACAGTGTAATCATAAAACTCTATTGTGCAGTGAATTTTATCTTTACGTGACATAATCCTCACGTTGATCTTGTTTGGAAAAGTTAGACCCTACTCCAGCTCCAGACTTGTTTTGGGTGTTGAAAAAGTCACAACAGCTTGAAAAATGCGATTTGCTTTATTATTGAGTGTTCCATACATTCACAGTCAGTTTGATTATAGTACAACTGGCTTCCTTAACACAATAGATCTTCGTCATACAGTTCACTGCAAGGCCCACTGTAAAGGGAGCCTTCCAGATCTCTTGAGACAGATATGTGAGGAGTTCGGTTCTTCTGACAAAATATTGACTTGCTGTTATGGCCACACAATATAACTATTAGCAGCAATGGGCCTTATTCACCTAGCAGCCATCTTGGTTCCATCTTGGCTCTTAATGCTAGCTGGGTGGTGGAGCTGTTCAGCATTCAGGTCCACTGCCCAGCTAGTGTTTATAACTGAAACACCAGGTGATAAGGCCAATTGCTCATACATTTATACAGTAATATCCCTGAGTCTGTTCTGACCTCCTTATCGTACCTATATGTAGATCTATTCATTTCATTCCCACTCCGCAAACCACCACTCACCCTCTTGAGTTTGGACTATAGGGTAAAGGATCGGAACCGGGCCTGTGACATTTCCAAAGTCAGATAACATGGAAGTCATTATATGAGTCAGACAGGAGCAACGGTATTATCTGGATCACAGAGGTCAAAGACCACTCGTTTCAGAAATTACAATGGGGATAATGAATTTGTAATTAATCTGTTCATAGGACGAAAACAACGTGACATTTCCGGAGGTTGTCTCACTAGCCTAACATATGAACACATAATATGATACATTATAAATTAATAATTAAGACCTACACAGCAAAGGAACCATATTGTTTTTGTAAATGGGTTGCAAAATGTTGCATCAGCGATGGGTGTTAATGGACCATTTCTGTATGAGAAACAGGTTATATAGAACTTTTCAATGCAAGTGCTTCAAAACGTTTACGAAAAATACATTAAATAATAAAATAAGCTACTAAAGCCAAACAAGACCAATTCTTTTATTTGAATAAATATAGAATAAGAAATGGTTTGATGAAAGCTTTTCTATAAATATGTTAGAATAATAGGCTAAACAGAGACCTGACTGCAAGCCATATTTACTCTCACAGGAGGAGAACAACTTATTTTCTCCGTTTGTTTTGAAACATCTTGCCTTCAAAGTTATTTAAAAAATCTGATATTATTATAGCCCAGGTCTGCTAGGGAGCCCTACATTATCACAAGCACGGGTACAGTTACAATAGAGTGGTTGTCTTGAAATGTTATTATTGTTTCCTATGATCCTGAATAGCCTAATGTATCATTGAGTGCACTGGCTTTAATAATGCAGAAGAGATTAATAACATAGAACCTACAACCGAGTACTAGTCCTGATTAATGATTGTAAGGTCCTGGCTATTATTGATTAATACAACATAACACTGAGTCACAAGAAATCGCGTAATGCAGAATTCTGACAAGCACCACAATGAATCAATGAATTCCACTTGCATTTATTCTGCCATAGCTAATACGTTTAATCTCCATGATAGACAGTGATTTTCGGCACAGTGTAGAAAGGCTTTGTATCGATACGTTTATCGGTCGTTTCTCTTTAACAGAAATTTGGAGCGCTTGGCCAATCAGAACAATGAAGGGGGAGGGAAGAAAGCCGGTGGGTAGCAACAGTTGCCCTGGTGAGGACGAAGCGCCATAGCCGCGGTAGCCCTGGCGACAAGAACCCCAGCAACGAGAATCAACAACAACAACAAACGAATCCTTAAAAATAAAAACAATTTCCCGCTGGAAAGTTCACTCGGAAACAGAGGTGAAGCGCTAAGCATATTTTAAATATATTAATTCCAGGCGGTCTTTAAATTAACATTACGCCGTTTTCCTGGTTCTTTCAGGAGCCATAACATCATTGTAATGTAAGCTAAAGTTAGCCGGTTAGCTAGCTGCTTGATTAATAATAATCACCCAAGCCAATGCGTTGACCGTGTTGATTTGTGCTCGCTATTCATTCGGTGTACATTGTAGTGTGCTTGCCATGCCGAAGCTTCCTCGGATGCATGCTCAGGCAGGCCGTTGTTATGGCGATGTCAAATGCAAAGGGTACAAAATGGCGGTTGTTGTAGAGACCAGATTTCTTACTATCAATGCTTAGGTTAGCCATTATGTTGGGTGTATTTTCATTGCTGCTGTTACGATAGGACGACATGTGCTGACATTCATGGTCAGGGGGGAGAGCCCATGTTTCTAGTCACCTCTAACCGCGCAACTGTCACATTTAGATAGTATTCCACTATGAAATGCTTCGATTAGTTGTGTGTGAATTGGCCACTTGCTGATCTCCAGCTACCTTTTACGTGTTGCTACTTTGTTGCCATTATTCAAACTAGAGTGGAATGGGATACAAGTTATGTTGCACCTTTTGTTCTTCGGGTGTTGATTTGATGCTATGCTTATTTAGAAATCCGTACAAAGGTGAAAGCCACGACTGTACAACGTCAAGTGTCAGAAGTTGAATAGGGAAGGGGCGTGGCAGGGAAGGGCGTTTTTACTTTGTAGGTGCGTGTAATTCGATTTCAAGCATTTTGGAGCCATCTTTTTTTGACTAAGTCTGTAGAGCAGACTGCATTCATACTCATACGTAGAACTACAACTGTAACTGCAAAAACGAACTAGCCCCTTCATTATAGGAGTGGCATCGTTGTCAGGAAAGCCAGTGAATAAATTAACTGTGTATATTGTGATCAGATTACAGGTAATGTGACACCGCACTGCTTTCTCCAGTCAGTACTCCTCCCCCACAACTCCTTTGAAAGAGAACAACTAAGCAATATCGTGTTATAACGTGGATGCTAATTGGAATTCAACTTTGACTGTATTGTATTTATAGCAGCAGTATCTGATGATAGTAGTGGTGATAATAAAAAAACGATTTACATTTTCTACTAAATTTAATTCAAAGCACTTCAAAAGGTGAGTTGCCATAAGGTGTATATATAATTATTTAGAGCGTGGGCAGTTTGATCAATAACAATTATATAAACTAAATGCAATGAATTCCAGGTACTTCTCCTCAAAACAGAGGGTTTTCATGAATGCACTTGTAGGCTAGAAAAAAGGGGTTTAGACAGGTGTGATGATTAACCAACAATGGGTCACAAAAATGGGATTGGCTAAGTGGTTAATGAACATTTTTAATATTAATATTGTTTTATGTGGTTGCATTTGCCTTACCAGTGGTGATTCCCAGGTGGAGCCATGGCCACCTCAGGCTACGTGGGAGAGATACAGCCGGCTAGTCAACCCCAAGGGGGCCCCGGCGTTTCCATGTCGTCGGTTGCAGTAGCCGCCTCCGCCACAACCACCACTCAGTACCTGGCTGAGATCCAGGTGTCCCCCACTGCCAGCACGCCAGGGGGTCAAGGGGCGTCCAGCGATGCCCAGAGCCCCACCATTGATGGGCAGAAGCCGGCCAGGGGCAGTCAGGCCCCCCAAACGGCGGTGGTGGCCCAGACCCAGTATGTGACCGCAGAAATCCAGGGCTCCCCCACACAGACGGGCAATGCTCAGAGCACGCCACAGTACATCGTGGTCACAGTCACAGGTAAGGCCAGATTGGACAGGTTAATGTACAGGTAAATGTAGTAACCCACTCAATTAGTCCCTTTTGTCTCAGGATTTTAAATACATCTACTATAGCAGCACAATTGCATTAAACGCTTAAATGCCCCATTCAAAAGTTTGTGTATGGCAAAATGTGGTAGAGACCTTGTGCATGGATCATTTACAAACCATACTAAACCCTTTTGAGGTGCTTAAGTCAACACATTTCCTACTAGCAGTGAAAGTTAGTTTGTTAGCTAGATGCTTTGGGGAAGTGTGTCTCTGATTAATTCATAGTGAAACTGCGTCCAGGGGTCGCTACGTAAATCGGCCAGTCCAGGAGACGAATGCCCGGTAGTTAACATACAGAACTAACTTCCTCCATTTCCTCTTTCTACGCCAGAGGGATCCCTCCACTCCAGCGATAGCGTCTCAGACTCCAGCCCCCCTCCAGTCGTGGTCCAAACTGGCGTTCCCACACAGGTGGTTCAACAGGTGCAGACTGCTCAGCAGGTGAAAGCCAACACAGGCAAACACACACACACACACGTCACAGCCCGCCAAAGGGGCTCCGATATAACGTCTGTGCGTAGCGGCCGGAACATGAACATTGCAGGGGAGGGCTTTGTGTAAAGTGTGTTGTCTGTGTTGATCCTCCAGCGGTCTGTCGTGCAGGCTACCTCTCAGATAGCAAAGGCTGAACCGGGCACCCAGCTCACGGTCACTAGTCTACAGCCTGTCCATATCAGCCAAGAGGTAAACCCAAATGAAGGCAAACACACACATACCCCCCCTCACACACCCCCACGACTGTTGGCTTCTATCTATTTCTTTTTTTTTTTTTTCTTTTTTAATGCTTTATGATAGTTAGATAGACAGGAAGGTATGGGAGAGAGAGGGGAGGACATGCAGCAAAGGACCACGGGCAGGAATCGAACCCGGGTCGCTGCGGCAAGGACTAAGCCTTTAAATGGTACGCGCTCTACCCGGTGAGCTGCCGGGGCGCCCCCTTCTATCTATTTCTAAGGACCATTGGTGATCAATTCTAGGTTTTCAGAGAAAGTCCCCTCATTAATTGTGCTGCTGCACACGGCTGATACACCCGGGTTAGTCAAAATACAAGGGAGGGCTCTTATTTTCATATCATGTCAGCTCCGCCCAATGCGCAGGGACAGCAGATCAATGCAGGCGCTGGTAGGCATAGCATAGGAGTGGCTGCTTTCAGAACTTAACCACTCACATCAGGAGACATTGTAGAGTAATTTGAGGAAAACAAACCCACAAAAAAAAAAAAACTTGTGTGGGTTGAACTTTACCACTACTGGCTTCCAGCTCCACACCAGCGGCCTGCAGGCAGCTTGGGAGCAGAAGGAGCAGCAGAGTGAGTCAACAGTAGCCTGCCTGGCCTGGTCCCCCTATGCCCTCGCCCTGCTCTCTGAGGCAGGCCTGGAGGTAGAGATAGTGGGAGGCTTCGCCGCGCCAGAGGCCGGCGTCTTAGGCCCTGGACAGCCACCCTTGCTGCCGCCGCTGTTTCTGCTGGACGAGGCCATGCTGCTCACAGTAGGTCAGGGAAGAGCGAGGTGAAGGGAGGGAGAGAGACAAAGCGAAAGGATGTGAGGGAAAGAGAGAGAGAGAGAGAGGAACAAGGGAGAGGCAAAGGGAGAATGAGGTAGAGAGAGAAAGGAAAAAGGGAGAGACAAAGAGAGGCAGGGAGAAGGGAGGAGGAAGGGACAGAGAAAGTCAGTTCTGCTATACTAAGGTATGGAGGAGGATGCAAATTAATGGACTTGGATTTGGATTTGCACTTCGTTTGATTTGGTTAGTGTAATTAATGCTTCAGGATGTTATCTTATTGTGTGTGTGTGTGTGTGTGTGTGTGCGTGTGTGTTTCTC
>OMKX01113425.1:0-16284 GCA_900302425.1 Brosme brosme | reverse complement strand
GTGAAGGCTGCAAATCATTTTAAAGCGGAAAACTATTTGGCATTTCTTCCATACAACCCTGCACCTGAATATGGCTAAGTATCATTTTACTATTTAATATTGATACTGCTTGGTGTTCTTTGGTACTTTAACAGCTTTTGTACATTCTAAATATATGGTCTGTGATTAATTGCCACAGAAGTTAAACCAAATGGCATGACGTTGCATTATTTGTACTCCATGCTTTTGTGATGAGTTACCAACTGGATAGTATCCAACAGCTAAGATAATGGCCGTATGTCCCACATGTTGCAGTAGTAGAAACTCTGGAACTGTACAAGGTTAAAATGGTAACATGTAGTTTGTCACAAGGTGTCTGCCTCCTCACCCAGAGCCAGACCTCCACCTGCGGTCAAAGAAGTCCTCATAACAGGTCAGTGCTCGGTTGAGTGTAAAGTCTTCTCAGGTCAGTTTAAATGCATGGGCTGAAGCACTTCTTTCAACATGTGGACTGCTCTGTCTTCATTCCCAAAACAGGATGCCACTTGTGACAGTCAGTCTTATCTCTGCAGTGTTTTCTAGGCTTGAGAAATACAATACAAGTTCAATTTATTGATAGAAAAACAAATAACTGTTCAGAAGAGTCAAATAAGTTTATTGTCGGGAAAATGCTAACATAAACCTTCTGCTGTATCTAAAATGCAAAGCCCTGGTGTGGCTGACATAACACAAGTTACCTAGGGACACAATTGTTGTTCCTCTTAAGTATGCTGTGATTTTGTTTGGTTTGGATTGGGAAAAAAATGAGTGACAGTGTTTATAAGAGGCTGTCTGATTTTTACAGGAGCCTCTGCATGCATCACCAGGGTAGACCAGAGCCTGACGCTGGGGAGCAGAGGCTGGGGACCACAGGCATGCTGCACCAGGATGGAGAGGCTGGGGATCTGAGGCGTGTGGAGCCAGGACGGACCAGAGGCTGGGGACCAGAGACTGCAGCACCAGGATGGACCAGAGACCAAAGCTGGAGACCAGAGGCATGCAGCACCGGATTGGACAAGAGGGGGTAACCATCACCAAGTTCATCTGAAACCCTGAAAACCATGGGTTCCTTTTAGGTCTGGTGACTAGTAATTGTAGAAGGGTTTTTATCATCTTCAGATTTAAATTCTGATCTGTGATATGAGGTCATTCATACTGGGGTTGTGTATGAGCCATTTGTGTTACTAGTGCTGCTACAACTATAGTTGATGCATTGCTGAAAACATACATTTGTAGACTTTGTTGAATATAACGAAGTTGAGATATTGGCTACCATCTTACAAATGAACCTCAAATGCAGAAGGTGTGAGGTGTTGCATCCCCAGGTGTTTTACCAGCCGCTGAGACCCAACTGTGTTTGTAACCAGACCAGGAATCCATGGCTGAAGGAGCTGATGGAGGAGCCGTGATGGAGGAGCCGTGCTGGAGGAGCCGTGATGGAGGAGCCGTGATGGAGGAGCCGTGATGGAGGCCCTGCCTGGTGAAGGATGTCCATCGTGGGGCAGATGGAGCCCGACTCTAAAGTGATTATCACTCTCACTGCCACCTCTAGTAGAGTACTGCTACCACAAACTACTAGGTTTGTCTATGCCACAAAAACTACATCTCTTTTTACCAAACGTTGGAGCCCGATTTCTGCTGTTTGTTACAGACCAGGACTCGGTGGCTGAGGAGAGATGGTGGAGGAGCTGTGACTCTGGAGGACGACCAGGACTCTACCAACAAGGACTCCTTGTAAGTCTGCATAAAGTAAACTAATTAAGGCACACTACTGCTGTTGGTTAGCAGACAAACTACAGCTGCTACTTTGTTACAGACCATTAGAGCCAAACTACTACTGACCATGAATCCTCTGGAAGGTGAATCCTGAGGAGGACTATGAATCTAGTAAGTTTGCATAAACTGAACACTGGACTGAGTACACAGAGTACAGAGAAAACGACTGCTGTTTGTTACCAGGCCAGACAAACTACCACTGTGTTTGTTACCTTACATTAGAGCCCAACTACGTTTGTAACCAGACCAGGACTCTGTGGCTGAGGAGAGATGGTGGAGGAGCTGTGACTCCTGAGGACGACCAGGACTCTACCAACAAGGATTCCTTGTAAGTTTATTATTAACTGAACATAGTGGACCAGTATAGAGCTGGACAGGGTACGGGATTGGGGGTTCAACTCTCAGCCGATCGGTGCCGGGTTCAACCCCCAAGTCTTCATAATGCATTGATGCATCCTTGAGCAAGGCACCATAAAGCCTACCTGCTCCTTAATGAAGTCTCTTTCGTTCAAACAATGTTGCATCATTTTGAATAATGAACATAATCCATGACATCCATGTCATCCAGACGCTGATGGAGTCCTGTTGGGTCTGGGGCAGACCCATCTGAGCTGGACCCCACCTGCATCCTGACGTCCTGCTGGTCACCGTCTCCTCAGTTCATCTGAGCATCGTCCTCAAGAACTGCTGAGCTTCACGTCAGCAGTCTGAGGCTGATGGATTAATAAACTCAAGTTGGAGTTACCTTCTTGACACCACATGAACTTCCGCACACCTTTCCCACATGGCTATCTGTCTACTAACTAACCTCACAACTTCACTTTTCTCTCTTCTCCTTCCCGTTCCTCTGTGTTCCTTCTCCAGGGTTCGAACCTTTACTGTGAAGGAGTGTTTTCCTGCCCTGCAGAGGGTTCAGCGTTAGGGTTCAGCGTTAGGGAAAGAGTCAGGGACAGAACTGGTTAGGAAGGACTGGTTTTTCTACATACCTCTTCACTTGCTTTCTGAATGGTTTGAATATTTTGAGACCATTTATTGGGAAAATGTTTTACTTGTGCTATGCTTTACACAAATGTGTATTAAAGTTCTGCCAATTGTTCTTTATGAATTAAAATCCTACATTGTGACTTTTAGCGAGTTTGTCGGTTGGTTTAATTCTGTCATTTAACTTGGCTAATGTCAAGCTTAACTCCTGTAATACATTGAATATACATCATGCATATTATTCAACAATATTCAACACAATCCACATAATATAATATCCATATTGCTACTATAATCAAGTCTATTAATTACTGCTACTAAAATTCATACTAACACTACATTTACATTTATAAAGAACTGCCATTTGAGTCAAAATTTAATAAATAGATAAATATGGCTATGAAATAAATGAGGCAATAAATGTGTCAATATATAGAAATAAATGGTTAATGTATGAAACAATGGTTATTAATCTATGACTCAAACATCACTAGTAGCTTTATACTTTATTGGTTTATGTATGAAACAATGGTAATTAATCTGACTCAAACATCCCTATAGCCCTATGCTTTCTTGGTTTATGTATGAATCAATGGGGGAAACGTGATCTGCAGTCGAGTGCTTCCGCCTTGTGGCAGATGGGAGCATAGCAGCTCATGGCACATTTGGAACCCTATAAGATGCGTATTTTTGACGGTTGGATCGTAAAACTCAATGTTTCAGGGATTGGTTTAAAAAAATTAATGTGTGTCACAAACTTATGTCATACAATGCTGGCTTTCCTCCTTTCTATCATTTCTATATTCACCCTTGATTTATTTTTTACCCTTCCTGGATCAATAAAGCTTATTTATTTTCATTCTGGTACAGATGAACAAATGTGCAGCAGATGGGTGGTCATGTGCAGAGCGTAGACCCAGGTGAGAGCGGTGGTAAATACTTCCTTCCTTCTTAAACAGACCAAGCGTATCAAACAATAATTATATTAGCCCTCCCGATCTTCATAAAAGGTCTGAAGACTGAAGGTCTGAAGAAGGTCTGATAACCTAATGCAAGTTGTTGCATCATTGTTATGGCGAGCTAACGCCGCCCTGTGGACGTTTTAAGCATTGCAGTTTCCAACTTTGAGTTGATCAGGATTTCAGCAGGAGTTGGTCAGTAGCATGGACCTAGGTCAGTAGGCGTTATCAATGGGAAGGAACTGTTTTGTGTCCACAGCCAAATTCGTCGCCGCATTCTGTCGACACAAAATGCGCCACACACTGGGACCTTAAAACCCTGGTCAGGTGGATCCTTCTCCTGATTTCCGCAGACAGCCGCACACACACACAAGGTAAGCCATACTATGGGGTCCGGAAAGGAACATGAATAGTGTGCATGAAAGATCTTTATCCGTTTTTTAGGCTGTAAGTTGCTGGGGCATAATATCTTACAGTACACGTTTTCATAATTGTTAGCAGTACAGACCTAACAACCAAATGTAACGGCAGAATAAAAACTACATTAGCATATTCGTTTTTCAAAATCCAGTTCACCCTCTTTATAATGGGCTATATATATATAATATAATGGGACAGGGATTTTCTAGTACGCAGTAGGATGTATCTGCCAACAGATATAGCACGCTTTCATACGGAAGCGTATTGCATTCATGCAAAATAAAAATACAAGCATCCTGTTTTTCTGAATTAACGTGTTAACTATCTCAATAATTTAGAAAAACAGGGCTGTTTTTCAGAATTATTGAGATAGTTAACTCGTTAAGTCAGAAAACCCGGATGCTTTTATTTTGCATGAATACAATACGCTTCCGTACTTTCACAACAAAGTAGCCAACAGTTTAAGTAGCTCACCATAACCTACCTTGGTAAATTGTCTAGAAAGCCTAAACTGGTGTCATCCCTCAGGATCAAGTTTTTAAATTATGACAGGCAGGCCTACCCAACCGATGTCCCGGAAGCAATTTTGGACATGGAAAATATGTAGAAATTTGATTCGGTTAACTCTTGTTATATTGCATTGTATCTGGTGTGTTGTATCCTTCTGAAGAGAACACCAATGTAAAGAGGAACTCTTAACAACAATGTGTTCGTCTCGTCTCTCACAGGATGGCAGCTTTGTATCGCCTAAAGCAATGCTACCCAAAAGGAATTGGCATTTCCAACTTCCATACAAGCAGCCAGGCTTGTACTAAAGAGCATTTTAAAATGCTTGTGCTTGGAGGAGGAAGTGGTGGCATTGCAATGAGTGCTCGGATGAAGAGAAGGTTGGGAGCAGATAATGTGGCTGTTGTGGAGCCTGCTGAGGCAAAGAGCTATTCTTCACAATCAGATTTTTGTCTGTTCAGATTCTCCTTTCCCAAGATGGAAACTTAAACATAACGATCTCCTTCTACAGACCCACTACTATCAGCCCATTTGGACACTGGTTGGAGCTGGTGCTAAAACGGTGGCCTCTTCTGGTCGCCCCACAGCCAGTGTCGTGCCGTCCGGAGTTAAGTGGGTGAAATCCAAAGTTCAGGAAATAAACCCAGACTCAAACACCGTAATCACAGACAATGGGAAAGAGGTAGGGCTACGGTTCATGTTTGTATTGTCGGTCACTAGTTTCTCTCTCCCTCTTGAGAATTGCTCAATACAGATTGACAGTTCCTTAAATATATGATCAAAATTCACATTCATTCTAATCTTCCACTTTACTTCAACAGATATCATACGAGTATTTGATTGTTGCTCTAGGTATCCAACTCCATTATGAAAAGGTAGTGTAACATTTCTCTATTGAAGTAAATTGTCTGTTTTTGCGACTTCGCTAATCAGCTTTTCTTATTCTTTACTTCTTTACTGTCAAGTGTCTACAATTAATACTTTTTTATTAATAAGATAAAAGGTCTGCCAGAGGCATTTGGCCATCCAAACATTGGCTCAAACTATTCAATCGAAACTGTGGAGAAAACATGGACAGCGCTGCAGAACTTCAAGGAGGGCAACGCCATCTTCACCTTTCCCAACACTCCTGTGAAATGTGCAGGAGCACCCCAAAAGATAATGTACCTAGCAGATGCTTACCTACGAAAGGTGATCCAATGTTTCCAGTTATTTGAACTTGGGTGACTATAAAGGGATTGGCACTTTGTAAATGAAATGCTAATGTTATTTATGTTCCAATGTAAGACAGGGAAACGGGCTAATGCCAAAATAATATACAACACTTCACTACCGGTGCTGTTTGGGGTCAAGAAGTACGCTGACGTTCTGTGGGAGATCGTGAAGAGCCGGGACATACAAGCGAACCTTAGGCAGAACCTCATCGAAGTGCGGGCCGACAAGCAGGAGGCCGTGTTCGAAAATCTCGACAATCCGGGCGAAACCAACGTTTTGCAGGTGCTTTTCAAACCAGTGCTTTTTCCCAGTTAAGTAAACTGAACATTTGTAATTGACATATCATATTTTACATTCGTTTTTTCGTGTTTTTATTTCAGTATGAAATGCTTCACGTCACGCCACCAATGGGACCAATTCAGGTGATTAAAAGTAGCTTATTGGCAGATGAGGCTGGCTGGCTCAATGTGGACAAAGAAACCCTTCAACACAAGAAGTACCCAAATGTGTTTGGTATTGGAGACTGCACTAGCCTGCCAACATCCAAAACGGCTGCTGCTGTGGGTATGTCATAACAATTCTTCATGACCTCGATTGAACTTAAGATAACGTGGTGCAATTGCTGTGGGTGTGTGAGTTTAACTTCCTTACAACCATGATTTGTTTCCTGTGTGGCACAGGATTACAGTAATTTAAATTGTATATTACTGTGAATCACTGTTAAAATTCTGTGCAACACACCCCATGGAACTTGGAATGGGGTGTGGAATATAGATTATGATCAAGGGTGAATTACCCACTTGAGTCTTTCTGTACAGTAGATCAGGGTACACGCACACAACTTTCCTTCTATTCTGTCCACACATGCCCAATGCCGCATTTGAATGGTCGAAGTTTCTGTCTGGGAATTGGTGAATTCTCATCTTAATGCCTTTTAATGTGGTATTACTATCTTACAGGTATCACATCCTGTAAGATACCAGTATATTATTATTATTTTATACTTTAAACATTTTCTAGATGATGAGTTTGCATGCTTTTTTGTATATTTCTTTTTCCAAGACTGTAGGTTAAAGACTGTTCCCTTAATGTTGCAATGTGTTACATTTCCTCTACCGCCTAGCTTAAAATAACCTGGACATATATGTGGTCAATGCTGATCGATAGGGATTTCAATAATGTTGTCAATAAAATCCCATCCTAGAACTGATCGTTTTTTAATTCAGAAAGTCTCCCACCTAACTGGGATTGGCTCAATCTAACACACTGCGACTTTAACGGTAATAAGTACATCTGTAGACAGGATAAAATAGTTTATAAGCATATGCTCTGATAAGGCTTGAGGATTAGCCTACCATTTATGGCAAGTAAATAGAATAAATGAATACATAGTAGTTAAATACTATTTATAATGTATGTTTTGTTGAGTGGATTGGAAAATTAAAAGGTTTTTACTTCTTTTCTTAGCCTTTGCCCATTAAGTTGGTATCGTCAGAATCTACTGATTTATATTTATGTGAGATTTCTATGTAAATCAAGATTATTATTTTTTGGTTTATTTAATTGATGAAAATAGATTTATTTAGCTATAGCCAGAGGTGAATTACTGCAGAATTTGTATTATCCTAACATTCAGATTCATCGCACACTCATTTCCAATCAATAGAGAATCAAATGATTTGAAAAATAATGCTAAATATTTGTATTTCAGCTGCACAGACCTCAGTCCTGGACAGAACTATTACCAAAGTCCTGAGAAACGAGAAGCCTGATAAAAAGGTAAGTGATGAAATGAAAAGTTCAAGTATCAGAGCTTTACTACTATAGTAAAGTATTAGAACGGTGATTTTATTTCCCACAGGTTCCCGCCCCTATTTCCCCCGTCTATCTGAATTCACTAAATCACTTTGTTTTTTTTAGATCACTAAAAATTAACTAAATAGTAATACTATCATATTGATGGCTGTTTCTTCTTCACAGTATGATGGCTACACATCATGTCCCTTGGTTACAAGCTACAACACTGTGGTTCTGGCGGAGTTTGATTACACTGGACAGCCACTGGAGACGTTCCCTGTTGACCAGGGCAAGGAGAGCAGAATAATGTTCCACATGAAGGCAGATTTAATGCCCCACATATACTGGCAGGGGCTTCTCAAGTATGTACACAATTACATCTACCCAAACTTCCCAGTACAATTGTTCTGATAAATGTCAAGAGTGGTCGTTTCACAGCCTATAACTTGATTGATTCATATTTATCTATATTTGGTTTTAGGGGCCTTTGGGGTGGACCAGGACCATACAGAAAACTACTTCATCTTGGAATGAAATAAGAATTGAATGGACCGTTAATGTCGTCTGAAATTTCTGAAAAGTCTGATATTTTTCATGTTTCAATGTTTTAAATGCCATTTTCATGCAGTGGTAAGCTTAATGGGTGGTGCATAAATTATATTACATAGGGGATGAAATTCCATGTAACTTCAAACTAAGTCCTACCGAGACCAGTGAATTGTCAACTCTATAATGGCATATGTACCGTTACCACACATTACCACACATTGCAATAAACGCAACAGCATATTTACAATCCCGTCATCAGCATGCACTTGTTTGTGTTGATTCTTTGTAGAAATGCCTAAGCCCAGAGCACGACACACATGAGTGAGTTGCGTAGACATTTTGCATGAGTCCAGTCTGCCACGTTCTCATGCGCGTGTCGCATTCTTGCACGCGAACGGTGTTTGTGGCGAGGCGGGAAATGGCGGCTACGGACATGGCTGATTTGTGATTAGCTAGCGAGCTAGCGAGCTACCGAGACAGCTGGCAGCGACCACTGCGGCCCGACCCTGTCATTGGCCCCCCGGTCGCGGCTTTAAGCTGTCAGCCTGCATCGAGTCTGAAGAGTTTCTTAGATCACCGGTAAGAAATCAACGAGTAAACAAACCTTTTTTTTTCTTCCAGAGGTAGCCATGTCTAGTTGTTGCTAAATGCTAACGTTGCTAGTTAGCTCCTTGCGTTTGGATTCGGAGGGGGCGTAGTCTGTCTAGCTAACGGCTTAAACAGAGTCAGGAACTGATCAAAACGTAAAGCTCGGACCATAACAGTGACGCGTGTCAATCACGCACATTGTATTGTTTCAATATGTGTGCAGGTTAGATCACCTGAAAACGATTCCCCGAAAAATGAATCCTGTGGAGGCCTTTTGCTTGTTGAGCTACCGTTGACATTTGGTGTCCTGGTAGCTAGCAGTAGCTATAAACATCAGCTCACATCATCTGGAACATCTGGTCGGCACCATACATGTTTGCATGTATAATGTTGGCTGCTGTTCCACCACGTACTTGATAAATTACCTTATGTAAGGGACGTTGACAAATCATGTGACATGATTGATCAGATGGCAACAGCTTCTACCCACTCCTGATGTTAATGTAACACAACCTGTTCGATGTTACATAAGATGATTGCGATACCATAACAATAACACAACGACACGCATTCACAAACGCATGACTCCAGTTTAATGTTTGCACATCATCGGCAGTGCATTGAAGCGTTCGGCCATTCTGACAAAACTCATCTAATGCTCATTTCATTTTACACAAAACACTACCAACCAAATTATATTTGGCGTGATTTGGTAATTAGTTATTACGAGTACACAATCGTTGATTAATTGCGACAAGTAGACCTCACTGTCTTACAGGCTAACCTTGACGTGTGGGATATTTACTTCTTGTGCACTGTTATCTTTTCTGTAGTGGAGCAATTTATGAATGGAAACGTTACTTAAAACGTATCAAAATATAGTAGTATCCCTATATATGGATGTCTTGGCCATTCCAATTAATCAGGTTTGAATTGAGTGTAGTTATGTTCCTGATGCACTTGTTTATGCAGGCCCAAGCATGCGTGTGTTAGTCTGTTCCTGCAAACAGTTTGGCAAACTGTCAACTTTTAATACAAAGTAATGGCATCCAGGTCTCTAAACTGAAGCTTTTCTCGTCTGATGTTTTAGTGTTATTCTTCTATGTGACGGTGGACCATGATGAGGTTGAGGGTGCGTAAAGTTCCTCAACAGCCAGCTCTGGGCCGTGGAAGCCACTTGTCCCAGGCCAAGCGCAAACATTGTGAAGTGGAGCCCTCTGCGGCGAGAAGCAGGAGCAAGATGCAGAAGAACGAAACAGGCCTTTTCTCCACCATTAAGAAATTCATCCGTGGGAATGCCGTCAAGGTGAGGGGTTGAGGTTGTGATTTTCATACCAAAGGGGAGATGCTGGCCCTTAGTCTAGAACCCTAATAGACCCAGACTGTTTATTGTTTGAGTTGAATGGAAATATGAATTAACGAATGATAAATTGGATTGTTTTAGGTCTGGTCACTTTTTTTGGAGTCGCAAACCTTTTATTTCTTATTTAACAAATATCCGAAGAGGTGGCCTTGCATGCACTCTAAATGTTAAATTTACATGTAACCAGTAAAAACGATATAGCTTCATTTGTTATTATATGGTCTTAAGGATATAAAGCTGTCCTCTATTGCTTGAGCAGATTGATAACAAATGTCTCATTCCTTGATTTTAATAGTGTGTTAAAAGATGATTAAAAGAAATAAGTACTTTTTCTAATACATCAAATATCCTGATGCCTTGTTCCAGGTAGAGCCGGATATTCCATCTAAAAGGAGTCGCATGGACTGTGGTAAAGATGGCCTGATTGCATCAACACCACAGACGGGTCTGGCCAGCAAATCAGTCGCAAGAGTCTGCCGGAAAACTCCAAGTAAAGGTATTTGTACAAACTGTGTTTTAAATTCTATTGTCCATTTAGAGAAACAAATTGGGACAGTCGAAGTATTTCAAGTCCAGTTTTTAAATGTTTGATTGATCCTTACGTTTGGGAAACGTTATGGGGAATAACATTGAGGAGATGGCTAAAAATAGGAATCTGCTGTCTTTTCTCAGTGACGATGGCTGGCAACAGTAAGTTCAGTAAAGCCAACGGTAAACTAGAAGCTCATGTTGAGGCTCCGAGCAGTCCACCCCGCACCACCCTGCTGGGAACCATCTTCTCCCCCGTCTTCAACTTCTTCTCACCGGCAACCAAGACAGGTTCAAAACCTTCTGCCCTAAGCACACTTCTAATGTTTCAACATGATGTTTTATTTTAAAACGGAATGCTATTAGGTTTCAAACTTAAAATATACGCAAAAATATCATATTTTCTTTCATGTTGTTTTAATCTTCCTCTGCAGCCACCCCTGGGTCCGACTCCCCTGGCCAGGCTATGGAGGCGGAGGAGGTCCTGAAGCAGCTGGATGTGGGGCCAGCGGAGGGGATTCAAAGCAGCGCGCTCACGTCGACAGAGGGGCTCACGCTGAGCCACACCGCCCCTGTGTTGGAGCAGAAGGCCGAGCTCACACCGGACTCCACCATAGAGGAAGGAGAGATAGTCACTGAGACGGACATGCCGACCCCTCTGCCAGGTATCCCCTTCGCACATCAGAGGGTCTGGAAGAGATTTACTGTTTACCAATTGTGTAACGAAAGAATTTCTTAAGATCTTTAAAAAAAATAGGAACCGGTTCATGAAACAAATACTTGAGACTTTGTTTCCTGAAGTTCCATTGTTCTGAATGTATCTGCCATGTCCTACCTATGATGTTAGAAAACAGTTTAATAAATAGTGCCACTACTGTACCAGTCCTGTGGAAACCCCTTGTGCTTACCCTGCTGGTCTTGTGTTTAGCACCAGGCTGTACACCAGACGGCGGCTATCCCCACACGCTGCCTGCAGCCCCACCAGAGGTCTCCTACGACGAGGACTGGGAGGTGTTCGACCCGTAAGGGCATGCTATTATTATTCATCTTAGAAAAGGGATGCCCATGATGTGTCCTTTTTAGACTTACAATGTGTCAAGGAAAAAAACTAATCTGAATGAAAACAAAGGAATTGGTTCCTACAGCCCCCTTTTTATTTGAATTGAATCTTATTTATTGGGTTAATGTGTGATTAATCATATAACATCAAATCTTTATTCATATAAACGTATTGGACCGTCATGGATAGATAGATGTTTTGAAAACATATATTGACACGGAAATAAAACTGCTGATTTTTCATCTTTTTTCAGTTACTTCTTCATCAAGCATGTGCCTCCGCTGAGCGAGGAGCAGTTGACACGCAAGCCGGCGCTGCCTTTAAAGACACGCAGCACGCCGGAGTTCTCTCTGGTGCTGGACCTGGTGAGCAAGCTAAACGCGCTAGCTCTTAGCGGCCTGTGTAGCAAGCTGCCATGCCTCGTATTCCTCATGATGAAGGCTGTTGTCTGGTGCTTTAGGACGAGACGCTGGTGCACTGCAGTTTGAATGAGCTGGAGGACGCGGCCCTGACATTCCCAGTGCTGTTTCAGGATGTAATATACCAGGTAAGGGATGCCGTGTCATATTCCAACAACGCCAGCGTTCCCCTGTCTTGTTCTAACTGACACTCTCCTCTTTCCGCTGAAGGTGTACGTTCGGTTACGGCCCTTTTTCCGGGAGTTTCTGGAGCGTATGTCTCAAATGTATGAGGTAAGTATCCCCCTCTTTAGAAAATGTGTGGCGCATTTCTTAACATCTTGATTTGTTCACACAGTGATATGTGTTGTCCTGCTGCTCTCTCTCAGATCATTCTGTTCACGGCTTCAAAAAAGGTGTACGCCGATAAGTTGCTCAACATCCTGGATCCCAAGAAACAGCTGGTCAGGTCAGTAAATACCTGCTCTGCTGTGAGAGGCTGCTGCACCTTACCATTGGTCCTCTCAAGTCTGTTGTGACGAGGCTGCTACACCTTACCATTGGTCCTCTCAAGTCTGTTGTGACCTGAGAGGCTGCTACACCTTACCATTGGTCCTCTCAAGTCTGTTGTGACCTGAGAGGCTGCTACACCTTACCATTGGTCCTCTCAAGTCTGTTGTGACGTGAGGCTGCTACACCTTACCATTGGTCCTCTCAAGTCTGTTGTGACGTGAGGCTGCTACACCTTACCATTGGTCCTCTCAAGTCTGTTGTGACCTGAGAGGCTGCTACACCTTACCATTGGTCCTCTCAAGTCTGTTGTGACGAGAGGCTGCTACACCTTACCATTGGTCCTCTCAAGTCTGTTGTGACCTGAGAGGCTGCTACACCTTACCATTGGTCCTTGTTGGTGGGTTGTTGAGTTTCAGGTACAAGTAGCTTGTGTTGGACGGTGGTCTCTGGGACGGTGGTCTCTCATTAGGGACAGAGTCAGCTTCTAAAACGACTTGTAATGGCTCGTCAATCTCACACTTTGTGGTGAAAATGGGGGGTTTAATTATGCACATATTAACCAATAACCAACTATTGGCTTAAGAAATATGGTTATTATGAGAACAGATCTTAATCTTTGATAAATAATGCTTCAAATTAGATGAAGGCCATTCTAAAATGGTATGATGCTAAATGGTAATGACACTGAATGATCTTGAATGCTAGAATAGCATGTCTGGTTTTATTGTTTGTCCTAAACCCTTTTGTTCTGTATGGCAGACATCGACTTTTCCGAGAGCACTGCGTGTGCGTACAAGGAAATTACATCAAGGACTTGAACATTCTTGGACGAGACCTTTCAAAGACCATTATAATAGACAATTCACCCCAAGCCTTTGCCTATCAGGTAATCCTTTGAGCATCAATTTTTGTCATATTAATTAATTTATTTTTTCAATTCTAGAAGTTTAACTTTCCTCTTTTATTTTAGCTTTCCAATGGGATCCCTATCGAGAGCTGGTTTGTGGACAGAAATGATAATGAGCTTCTAAAGCTTGTTCCTTTCCTTGAGAAACTTGTGGAGCTGGTATGTCTTTTGTCTTTAATGTCTTTGTAAACATTTGATAATAAGCAGAGTTTTTTGTCTTTCCAATGATCGTTGTTTTGTCCTTTCTCGTACAGAACGAGGATGTGAGGCCGCACATTCAACAGCATTTTCGCCTGCACGACCTTCTCCCCCCAGACTGAACTGCATGATGGGTAACACACTATTTCCAACAAGATGGTATCATCATAGGAAAACTGCGACTGTACTCATTATACAATGGGTAGATCCTTTGCAAAGAGAAATTCGCCATTTCTTACAATACCACACATGAAAACCCAACCCCACCGTGTGTTTCTGAGGAACACACTCCAAGTGCACTCTGAACAAACAACTTCACTAGAACTGAGGGCCGCAGAAGACCTTTACACTTCGCTGGGATCTTCCTAGAAAAGAACATTTTGGGAGATGTTTCGTCTTCGCTACCATTTGGATTTTAGACAAAATTGAATGTCATGTGTTGGACTATAAGGACCTTCTTGGCTCTCCACACACTATTGTGTATATAAATGATGTGTATATATATTTTTTTCCTTACGGTTTTTACGTCTGTTTCTCTTAACTTTAAACTTTAGTATGTATTTCCTTGAATCCGGGCGCTTTTATAGAACAAATAAAATGAAAAATGTTGCTGTTTTGTTCAGAGCGGATGCTACACATCTGCTCTTGGGTTGTATGCCTGCATTATTTTCTATATTTCTGTGATGTTTTACTCCATAAATGCAGTTGTTTGTGTTAAGTGCTGTTTTTTAATATTTGGGAGGAAATGTTTCTGAAAAGAAAATGTTTTAATGCTATGTAATGTAAAGGCTATCAACGTATCAACTGAATGCACAGCCATAATGGCTTGATCATGGGAAAAGGATTTGTATTTTGGTTGTTAATACCTTAAAGCTCTCTTGTGGTGGAGGGCGCGCCAGCCCTTTGTAAGTTAAAGCTAAATCATGTCACTTTTCTGTACAAGTGCACCACCTTGGGGGTGTGCGTCTTGGGGAGAGAATGTAGCACCAGCAAATTGTCGATAGGTTGCTCTGAAATCAAGGTTTTTTCCAACGTCCTGTTAGTGGGATTGTACTTTTATTGACAATTGAATGATCACTACTGTTGTACTCCGTGTTATCAAATGGTTTCCTCAAAAAATAAATTCATTTTTATAAGATTCTGGTCACTATTTTCTTCTTAGATATTGACTTGGCCACTATAAAATATAGAGTTCCACCCAACTCAACCGACGTTCCAAAAGACGAATGTTGAGAATCACTGTTTAGAGAAGGATCGCAATCGGGCGGTTGTAGGACCAGACCTTTAGGGGGGTCAGCTCCTCATGAGGGACATGCATGCAGTGCCTTGCAAAGTGTTCAACCCCCCTGCTAAATGACTAATGTCGCTGGAGGATAACAATTAATGCATTAATATTGTTCTATCTATTATATTTTAATTGACAACAATAACACTTTTTTGTAGGGGTGCTGATATAAAATGTACTGTAGGTGTGCTTGAGCACCCCTAAAAAGAGTGTAAAATCGCCACTGATAACAATGTTGTCGTTTAAATAATATAGCCCTACTAGGGGAAATGTCACAATTGCTGAGTATTTTATATTTAATGGAGTCTAGAGTTTAAATGTAAAAGTTAGGCCTGCTGTTAAAGTAAAACATTTCAAGAAAAAGATGTCTTTGAAACACTTCTATTATCAGGAAACGAAACATATATAGTACACACATGTGTACAGACAGTGCTCAATGTGGGCGGAGTCAAATGTTTGACTCCGTCCACATTGAGCACCGTCTGCGGGCTGCAGTCAGGGGTACTAGGTATGGTACTCTGGAACATACCGAATGGGCATGACCATGACATCATCTTCTGAGTCACGTGACCGGGCTGGAGCAGGAACAGCACCACACAGCTGTTGTAGCAGTCTGTGCTGTGTAGTGCCAGGGTGCCGGACAGAAGCAACTTTGTCCTGGACTAGACTCGCCCAGACGGTCATTCAGAGTTAGTGCAGTGTATAGAGCAAAAACATTTCTAGATCTATTTCAATATTTACGTATTATATTCATATTCCATGTCATAGCTTAATGGGTAGTCCTTCAAAAGTATTCCCAGCTCCTGCAACTTGGACGATTGGACACCAAGTGCACAACGTATGACTTTTACATGCTGCAGCTAGATAGGACTTATCTATTTCTTTTTTATTTTCATGAACGGCCATTCTGAGAACTGTGAATGTACTTTATTGTAAATGTTTTGTTTATTAATTCATTAAAGACATTCCTATTTCAAAGGAATAATAATAATTTACGATCAAACCTGTTTACATTGAAACTACTTATCCCCACTGCCTGTAAGACGGTTATAATTGTTGCATGTGAGGGTGCATAGAATGATACACGGAGTCGTGCTGGGTCTCAGTAACTTGTATTACCGAGCTGGCACATAACAGGACTGACGCGTGTTGACTACCTGAGTCCATACACACACGAGCCCACCAGAGGGAGCTGTCGGCTTGCCTAACACTACCCTACAAC